>LUCM01008245.1:277338-375695 GCA_008360955.1 Fasciolopsis buskii | reverse complement strand
AAACTGGAGGTATACGTTTTCAAACTCATCGTTTATCCACCGCACCGTCCGGCGAGCGCGAATGAAGTGCAATGAGATAGACGGTGGGTGGGCATTCGCAGGACGTGACCTAGCTATCACAATGGACGTAGAGAAACAATTCCTTTCATTGATGCACAGTCAAACCCAAATACTCTTCTTCGTACTTCGTCACTATCAACATGTTGTCACCATTTCCATACGAGTGGCTCCAGACACAAATGACTCAACATAGTCAGCGCAGGTCCTTTCGAACTTGCCGGGTCTATGAGCAGGCTTAATTGCCAGTCTGCACTGGATTTTTGATGATTAGTAACATACGACGCGGATGCCACAAGTGCCTCAAAGTGGTAACAGGCAGATTTGCTTTTTATATGCGCAGTGTGCGTATCCAACTTGGATTTCCGATCAAAGCAGATATGATCGGCTTGCAGGACGTGTATTTGTGCTCTAAATCTTGTTTTACTGCTAGTACTTGATTGATATGATCCCTTTCGGGTCTGAAGCCGCCCTAATTTTCATGTGTAAATCTTCTGTGGCTGATTTTCGCAGAAGCGCTTCTCCACATTCGTTTATTAGTATTTGTTAAGAATCAACTTCTTTCCCTGGTGAATCCCAGATGTCTTTTTACCCTGCCCGCTAAAGTCTCAACGCTCTTGACAATCGGTATCGGTCATGGATCAAGTTGTTCTCGTGTATTCCCATTTCTTTTGCGTCCTAGTGTTCGCTACCATTATGCTACCGTGTCTGATGTGCCCTCGGAGACTCCTCTGAATAATACGTGCCGAAAAACCAGTTTCCCATCCCTCTCCATAGCCATGATAAGTGCTTCTGAAGATGTTGATTATTGAACTTGTGCGTTTGAAATCAGTGAAGCTATTATCTACATATCGTCCAGCGCCTGCATCATGAATTCAGCGAGAAACCTAGTTATGAGTGAAGCTACGTTTGTTCCTTTAACTTGTACGTGTAAATCACCACTGGATTTAAAGCGTTTGCAGGGAAACAGTTCAAGCACTTTATAAGGCACATACACTGATTTGTTGAGTAACACCCAAATACTGTCTACTCTCCACTCAGTCAGTGCTGCCTCTGGACCGGTATCATCCATCTCCAGTCACTCCAGCATGAATAAACAAGCCGAACCAGCACAAAACCTCTTTTTACTAAATGAAAACATCACCACCATCCTTCAACATTAAATAGCAAATTAAGACACTGTGGCCGCTACATTTTCCCCAGAGTTACATGTTTCTATAAAGAGACTGAACATCCAAGCGAAACAGGGAGCGGACCTACACAGATAGGCAAACATGAGAATGTCGCAATAACCAACACAAGAACCACAGTCTAACTGTACAAACGCAATCTTCCAATCATTCTGATTCGATAAAAAAGGAAAATACGATCGTCATTGTTCACGGTTCATTGCCATATCCTTCAGCGTCTCCAGTCAGCTAGTTGACGAGTCTTTCGGACCCCAACCACGAAGACGTGAGACACATACTTTAACTAAGTTCGCTGTACATTTTCTCATTCCACGTTGCCGCATCGTTTGAGAGGATCTCAAAATAGGGCACTATATGGTAGACGAATGTTCGCCATACGCAACGCGTGACCCAGCCGACTCAGTCTACTAAGTTTCATACGCTGAGATAAGGTGTTCTCAGAGTTGGTAACTAATACTAGATTTCTGACCTCCACGTTACTCACTAGATCACTCCATCCGTGCATAGTCACACAACACGGATATCATTAATCGAAAACTGTGACCCCATTGCTAGTCGAGGTTGTTTTTTCGTTGGATAAGTTCTGTTCATTCCTGATGCAAACATCCGAATCAGACAGACGTTCGACGGCCATTCGAGCTTGTGACCTGAGTCGATGGCCGTTGAGCTGCAGCAAAAATCGCATTAAAACCAACGCATGGTCCGATTCGATGTAAGTGGTCCAGTACGATCTACAGTTCCAAACAGAAATGCTCCAACGGTAGCTTACTGCAATATAGTCGATCTGTCTCAGACTACCCATCGAGTCAGACCGCCGTGTCGCTGTGCGACGCGAACTATGTCAGAAATTCGTACAAGACAGGGATAAATTACTGTCCGCACAGAACTGGAGAAGTCTTTCCCCGTTATCCGTTTGCTGAGCAGGCAACGCGAACCGCCCACCTGAACAGGATTCCGATGCACTAATTTTTCGAATATGCAATAAAATCATTTGCTACCACTACAATTTCACAGCCTTCGCTCTTCCGAACAGTGGTGACAAGCTCGTCACAAAACTCGTCTTTTTGCATGTCAGTTCTGCAATCTGTTGGGGCGTATGCCGAGATGACAAATAAACTGTGCTTAACACTACTATCCTTCCGGACGCCGACTGATCCCTGCAGTCTCACGACGCACAAGCGACTGTAAACCGGGATCCCATCTAAAAGGGCTGCTTTGGCCTTCTCACTTAAGACTATTCCTACACCGCGTTGACCAACAGCTTGAGCTGCTTCGTCTCCTGAAGTGTGCAGAAAATATCTTGACGAGACATTTGACGCAGTTAGTTGAATTACTCTACTCGAATCCTGAACTCGTGTTTCATTGACGCGGCAGACATCAATCGAAAGTGAGTCTACTGTCAGAATTAAACAAGTTTGTTGGCCAGCCTGGATGAGGGTGCGCACATTGAAGGTGCCGAGATTCAGAGACTGACAAGGCTTAAGAGAACGTGAGCTAGCAGATTGAAAACCACTGGTTTAAGTATGTGATGGTGAACCGTTGCGAATATCGGGCGTTTTGTCAGCGCGGCACTATGGGTAGGTTGAGCGGCCGGAGATGTGTTGGGGACTGGCGAGACGATTTGGATAAAAGAGGATTAATGCCACACTGCCTTGTGGATGAGACTTTTAAGTCAGTAACTCTGTTCGGAGGTCCCAAAGAAAGAACCGTCTTCGGTGTTGGCAGCCGTGAAGTATCGATCGGCCGAAAACATCCAGCATCCGTTCTCCTGACAACCTTTCTAATTCCCGTTCTTCCTATGCATAAACCGCTCAAAGCGCCACGAATAATTGCGGCCCCTTAGATTTATTTGAAGGCATTGTTTGTGGAGACGGGGAAAGTACTTTGACCGCATTGAAAATGAATGAATATTCACTTCTCCTTGATATATGCACGATCAACCATTCTGCGCGACAAGTCTTTTTATCCTGCATTCTTGCAACCTTCGGATTCACCAGTCGCAATGTGATTTGCGGGAATTTCCGGCATGCCTTTTTTCTTAAGGAATTTTATTGCTACCTCGATGGTTTCCTTCCTCTTGCGTTGTAACTTCATTTCGCACTGCAGCGTCGGGTTCCGTGTCGTAGCCATATGCAACCCTCCGTTCCTAGTGCCCGCCTGGAAACCATTCTATCTTTTTTGCTATGTCGATGCCTCGTTTGTGAATGCTGAGCATTTGGCTGAGGGAATTATATGATCTTTACTCGCCTTGGAATGACGGAGTTGGCGGTCATTTAACCTCTTGGAACGGAATAGTCATTGCCAATTTTCTGGAGGACGCGCCTCTACCGATCCGGCATCGTTGATACTGTTGTCTGTCCGATCGACGCCTGCATCGTAGCACCATAAGTCATTATGCGCGGATTTAAGGACTCATAACAATCTCTCGCGGCCTCAAAACCATCGATTTCTTTCGGTGAGTTCTTGAGGGTAGGTATTGTCCTCTACACACCCTCACTCTGTTGGAGTGATTCACTGTTATCCTGGATGGTTTAGTTTCAAATACCCCACAAATTCACGCAAGTGAAAGCTTTTGAACGTCGCTCTTCTGTCCGGGTGGATCTGGTGGGACACCCTAAAATATTTTATTCATATCTTGAAAATAACTGTCGCCTTGGTGTGTCTCGATTCTGGGCACGCAAAACCTCACACCATGTGGTGAAATGCTCTTCCATTACTAATATGTAGCAGTTTCATCAACGGTTTCTGAAAGCGAACCGATGGCGTCCACTTCGATTTGTTTGGAAGGCCGGTTACCATGCTCTGCATTGGTGCTCGTATGTAGTGTACCGACGCCTTGATTTTCCCTTTGCAACCTACGCGACGAACATGTCACGGACATCTCGACTGAGATGCGGCCACCAATATCGCTGCTTGGCTGCGAACTGCAGATTAATTCGTTCCACGTGTTCCGGTTCGATATGACCCACCTTTAGCAACTACAGTGCGCAGCATGTATTCCGCAGAAAATAAAAGTGAATTACTACTTTCTCGCGCAGTAGGTTATCCGACAATGACAAGAGGCACCTTGTTTCCCAATTACATTCCTTCATTGCATCTGGGTGTGGCCTCGCTGATCCACTTTTAGTGGCATGCAGACGTTTGCCTTTCATTCCCTTAATTAACGAAATAACAGTGTACGCCCTTTTTCAGGAGGCAGAAGGATGCCAAACGGGGAAGTTGGTCGGCGGTGGGAGGATTGGAACCCGCGTTCCTCAGGTTCAAACGCCACAACCCCCTCCATACGACCACCGCTGGCCAGTTGTTAGAGCCTTGCTTTTTCCTCCCGGCTCAGGTGGCACTTCCAGTATTTTACAGTGTGGTAGCCATGAATCGATTGTTTCTTGATCATCCGCTTCCCTGAAAAGGAGCACTGAAGAAATGGGCTGCCGGGGAGCATTTCTATTGGGGATAGATTATGATTACCGGTGAGGAAAAATCTGAATTGTATGATCCCAATGGAATGGGTCACAGACTAATCAGCGGTACCTGGGCCACAATGCAATTCGAATTATTCACGGCAACCCAGGCCACGAAATCCACAGTTAGCTTGAAATTATAAGTTGGGCGATGGAGATTCGTGAACGGTAGTGGGTGATAACATGCTCCGATGACAAATGGGTCATGCATTTCAGAAGTGCTGACCTCTTTATTATGCAGCACCTGCGGAGAGAACAGTGGTGCTCAATTCAGTGACTTTTTGGACTATAATAAATTCATTAATTTCCCGCTGTAATTTGGCCAAAATGTCAGAGGACCGAATGTGAGCGGTAACGTGTTCCAGAGTTTCCTATAAGTCATGGGGAATGGTTTAGTTTTCATTGTGGATTTTCACGAGGAGCGGACAGAGTGAAAACATTTTGACCCAATGGACAAAAGCGAATTTTGCGAGGATAATTACCAAGCGGTGGTTTATTCTGTGAAGAAGAAACAAATTAATCTGGAATCTACGAAGTCATAGTGGTTTCATTTGAAGTGGAGCGGATACACCTGCTAGTTGTTCGGTAAATGTACACTGAACATTTTCAGTATGTATTATAGCCAATGTTGGAATATTGGAGATATTAAGAGTACCGGATTCAAGGAGGAGTTGTACGTCACTTTTGTAAGCCAACGTTTGCTATTTTCAAATTTGAGACACTGTTATGGTAGATTAACTGTGTTTGGCTTTTATTATTTGATAAGGAGCCTATTCCGGGAAAGTACAAGGTATTATTGCAGCCGGAGGTATTTTTGTAGGAAGCGAGGCGCAAGGGTTACGCTCACTGTGTTTTAGCTTTCGACTGCCATTAGCAATGACACGTTCCTGCCGGCCGCATCCGACTTGTAACAGCACCGCCCCAATGACCGATTCCTTGATATCATTACCGAGGATAAACTGCTTTGAGGAATCTGAAAAGTCAGGTGACGCTGGTATGCGTCGACCGCACAGTGTCCTTTTGTTTCGGATTCTTTTTATACTTAGATGTTCACCTGAGCAACCTTATTTCGTACGCTCTTTCAGCGGTGAGTTTAAGAACGAACCTGCGACAATAAGAGGCGAGCCTCAAGGAGCTCCGAAATTTTGCTACATTCTGCGGTGTTGGACAATCTTTGACAACGTGGATTTCTTCTGGTCGTTGAAAATACATTTATGTGATACCGCAAAGTTAGAAGTTTCACTTCCTCCCACAAGAACGCAAACTTCCTTGGATTAATTCGCAACCCCGCATGTTTCAGTCCTTGGAAAACCGTGCTCATATTGAGTAAATGTTCTTCAATAGCGCGCACAGGGATAATTGTATGCTCTGTATAGGACAGGCATACCTTTGAGGAGCGAATCATCAGGATAACTTACATAAGTCTCTAGGACGTCGTAGGTGCGTTCGTTAGCCCAAAGGGCAAGGTTGCAAATTCATATAGCCTACTTGGGATCGTGAACGCTAGTTTCTTCTTATCCTCTGGACTTAAATCAACTTTCCAGTACCCCGAATCCATATCTAAATTTGAGAACCAACTGAACCCGGCCAGGGCATCCGGGGTACCGTCAGTTATCGGTAACAAGAAGGGACCCTTATTGCCGGCCTCGGATAATCTCCGGCAGCCTACATTCACGCTGCCGACAAAACCCCTGCATGCTTTTTTGCAAAATCTGTGTAAGTATAGCGTTTCTGTACATGTTTCGCAGCAAAAATCCCACTGGTCCACTAAGAGTTTGTCAAACCCATGAGTCTGCGATCTACAGTTGATTCTTGTGCCGAGTGCACGAGCGTTTGTCACGCACGCGGCAAAGTATCTTCCCGCAAGAATTTAGCCCACAAGAATAATGTAAACACACCGATTCGGAAGTGTCAGTGACATGAATCGAACAAAAGTAGTTTTCAGCCATTTCTATAGCGACACGATGATCGAGCACGACGGAGTGACAGCTGTCATGCGAACCACCAAAACAAGCGTCATAAGTTTATCTACATGCGGTTGACCACTGATTATAGCTAGTAGCCGAATACAGCTACTTACATGCGGGAAAATGGGAATTTGTCGTCATGGAGACATTTATTCTACACCAGATATAATTCCGGGCAATATGGACTGTTAAGCATAGTTGCACGTTCGGCAATGACAATAACATAAAGTTAACTTTTACTGAAGTCTTTTCGAACAGTTAATCAAGAATAATTAATAAGCAAATTGGTCCCGTTGTCTGCCGTGAGATATGGAGTTCTATGGAACCAGCAATCAAGGTTGTAAATAATGAATCACTGAACAATGAAATTCATGCTCACTGATTTTTTTCCCATCTAAATCTGTACATTGTGATCGTGCTCATAAGAGTGTCTTATGCGCTAAGAAGTCTTCAGCTTTATAATATGGTCAGATGAACAACCATCGTAATGACATTCAGTTAGAAATTTACGGTCGGTATGAAATACGAGGGACGATGTTTGCGGGTTTGCTAATCAACATGCAGTAAATTTTTCAGCTCTATATAGAAAGTCAAATCGCAGTGGCCAACCGTCACGCCTCTCGAAGAAAAAAGGTAACGGGACCACGGTTTTTGCCCGATTGTTCTCTGTTCTCTTTCACATCGGCCGAGCGCATATTCCTTGTCCTACATGCTCATGTTGACACATTTTCTGTTTGCTTATAAATGCTAAAACGTGGTTGTCTTCGGTTTAAGTAAGAGCTGATAAATCGCTTTGGAGATGCAGTGATGACTATCAAACCGTCTTTTAAGATGACTGATGTCCTTGGCATTGTTCTCAGTATTCAGCTGCTTGTAGCCGCGGTCAGCAAGGCCTGTTTGACCTAGTTCTTTATCAGCCTCTTAAGAATCTACTTCCAAAGAACAAACATTATTACGGACCTTTTCCGTATGCTCACCATCCCGCTCGTCCCAACCCAGTAGCCAACCTCCCAGTAAGTATGACATTCTTGATTCTAGTTACCTTGCTGTCATCTTCATTGTCCAAAAACTCAGAACAGCATGTCGGCGATTTGTTTCTCATACTGTCAACATTTGATCGGATCAACGTGTTCTCTATTCCGACCATACCTAAGTAACAGAGTGTCCATGCTATCTGCTCGGTGGGATTGGCGCAACTGTTAGACATAGAAAGGTGTGCTTTTGTTGGGGAAAAATTACATTGCCCTCCTTTAAACTGCAGGCTGAGTGAATTGATGCTCGTTTTTGTGGATTAACCCTTACGGATGCGCCGCAAAACATAGCCAGTCTGTTTTGCTGAATTCAGGTTTTCAAGGGAGCCAGTATTACGTCCGTTTGTTGTAATTAGATGTTGAATTCTCACCAGTGTTCTCTTTGACATGTCCAACACCGTTTCATCCCTGGGTTATTGATGGATATTTCGGTCTTTTGTTGCATTTACGCAAAAGATGTGCATTTTTTATTTGCATATTAATCTCGTACATAATTTATTACTGACTAGCCGCGCTGTAGCAGTGAAAACGTTGCAAATGATTTGAGTTTCAGGTCCTACAGTAGGTAGCTTTGAAAATAGAGACTGCGGTAAGAGGCGTTTTGCGGAATACTGTATGCACGTTACTTTCCGTTGTTAACCAGAGCCACGATTTCACAGCCTCATATTCTGCAATACAGACCACTTTTGCTATTTATTGCACAATATTTGATATGAATAAACGGAAGCGATATGTCATAAGGGACAAGCGCTTGAGTGTTATGCAGTTTGCTGTATGCGGACAGGCCAGTCTGTGACAGCATAACATCCGTTGCCCACAGTTTGAATAAAGAAAATATAGTACACATTCCACCCTCAGGATCCTCAAATCTTATTGCTCCTTTAGGATGCCGGAAAATGCCTCCTGCTATTGAATTGTATCCGGAATCCCTACCATCGTTATCCAGGCAGGAGTTAACCAGCAGTCCTGTCACTTCAACATCTCAATCTGCTGTCTGAATGTGAGCACTTCACCATGCGATTAGTTCTAAAAGTGCAGACGCCGGAAGTATCGACCGACCAGGAAGGTACGGCAGGCGTTTAAGATCAGTCGTGCGGTTTTTTATTCATCGCAGTCCGCAAATGTCAGTGTATTCCGTCTTCATGTATGTCTGGAGATCCATGAATGGATTCTCTTTGGGAGGCTTTTCGCATCTTCGTTTCACAGGTGTATAATGACGGAACTTTTGAACTCTCTAAATTTCCATATGCCGAACATCCTACGTGACGTGAGGAAGTTCCTCCGAAGGCCAAGCAAACATCCGCCAGTTCCGTAGGAACTGAAGATGTTAAAAGACAACTGCTGCCTATGGACAATTTTCCGGGTGAAACTGGACTGCACTTAATTTGCGGTAGAACGACCGTTTTCGCTAATTTACTATGCAGTTGCGGCGGTTGATGCCACGCGTTATGAAGCTATTCTGCTCCCCGTGATGACTGTTGGCTTCTACTGTGGCGCCGGTAAGCCGTCGGATATCAGTGATTTCTTGAAGCAAATCACCTTCGAGCTGACTACGTTGCAGAATGAAAGCATCAAAGTTAGCAATGTCTGTGCTACAGTTCGTCCAGCACCCGTGACGAGTGACACCGCAGCTCGTGCATTTATTTGGTTAGTGAGGTCACTCGCCGTACATTGCGGTCGTGACAAATGTATCCATCGTGGTCTGCGCTCTAATGAAATAGTGTATTTGCCCAGATCTTAAGTCAAATCCAAGCGGTGATGGTATTTTTGCGCAAAGAAACACCCGAGACATCAAGTTGGTAGGTGTCCATTCTTGACCTTAAGAAAAAGACACGGTTACCACCTTCTCTATAGACTGTATGCACTTAGATCTCTTGGGAGTGGTGAGAAAAATATAATAAACATAATAAATGATGAAATCAGTTTGAAATTCCCCCGTAATCCCAAAAACGTTTTCACTTACCCCATGCATTCTACACATCTGTATGTATCCTTTGCTGATGGTTTAGAGGAAAACTTTGTCCTCGTTCTCTTTATTGATGTAATATGCAAATATTTTATCATGTATCTCAAAGTAAATCGGTCATTATTCCGTTATTGCACGGTTCCCCAAAGCAGAGATGCGTTTTTCTTTGTTTGTTTTCATGATGAATCGCCTAACAATTGATAAGCCATTATTTTAAATAAACATATTAGTAAGGCTTCTCGTATACGACTCCCTAACGGTGGTTTACGGCAGTTGGTTCGTCAGCAGCGACAGGGTAAGGTATTCGATTACAACAACATTCGCACGGTACCCGTGATTGTTACTGAGGGGAGAACAGCCTTCCCAAAGCCACGCTGTTTTCTGATTTCACGGAAGCGTACCGCAGCGGTGTTTTATTTATTAAGTACCCGTTTTAGACAACCTTTACGAAGTAATGACGTTTGAGATGAGGTTCTTTGCTGAATCCGGTATCTCCTCAGATAAAACTGTGGTAATGAATACTTCTTCCCAGCCAACCGCAGCAGGGAAGATGTAGGTAGTCAATGTGGAGGATTTGGCGCTAGGATGCAGCTTGAAGGGTTCATCAGGGAAACCGCGTATCGCTGGCCACAGATTCACATCAACGGTGGAGGGTCAGGTCAAATCTTATCCTACATCATCCACCAAAAAGACGCAGTCAGATGTGTATCAGCTTTTAAAATAAATCGACGGTAAATATCGAGCGAGCTATTAATCACGCTCGTGATCTCGACTACGAGCGCAGAATAACAAGGTATAAGTTGGACTGAACACGAAGTCGGTTATCTTTCGTTGGCCTGAACCATCAGTGAATTACCATATCATGCGCAGTTCATATGACTCCATATACCACCGAATCATAAACAAATAAATCACAATTTGTTCACCCTCCATTACAGAATGCGCCGCAAATGTAGCTGACACGTCAGTGTAAAGCATTGCAGGCAATCTAAACTTTTATTATTTTTTTAATTAAAACTTACTTTCATCATCCGTTTTGAATTTTTCAGTTTGGTGCTTTCGTGCGCGTACATATGAATAGAATCCATTCGCAGCGCAGTGACCGTTGGAATGATACTATCCGTCTTCCTTAATGCGTAGTGAGTACTTACCGAATTGTTCCTCAAAGATGAGAAACTAACAGTCACTGGCTTGTCACGGGCCTCGACGATACGTATGAATCAGAAAACAAGCAGTTTGCAGTGGGCCATCTTATAATTTGACCAACTGTAAAAGGGAACCGGGGAAAACGAACAAAGCTACTGGAAAGCGTGGCCCTATTCCGTTGCCCATGTTGTGCCTGCCCCGTACCGGAACGGCACCGGTAGCAATTCCGTATGCAGTGGCCGAAGTGGCCTGATTTCACTGAACTTTTTCCGCATTAACAACGGATCAGGTCCGGATCCGGTGTGCTCCTTGGGCATCGTATCAATATGATGTGACCGGGGGAATTCACCGTCCTACAAGTGCCTCGAAACTCCTTTAGTAGAAATCCGTTTCACTCACTGTAGTTTTTTCAAGAATTGTGTTCGAGTTCATATATTATCCTGCAACACCAAACTGCAGCATTCTTTTATTTTCGCTCTTTTTGTCGTTAACACAGGTCCTTGGGAAAATCTGCTTACGAAGTCGCTCCAGATATGGTATCCTTTTTCAAGCCGATTTATCCCCCATGCTCTCAGACGTGTAAGGAGGGCAGTTTAGCTGTTTCTTGAATGCTGCCGCTGAGGGCAATTCCCGTAGTTTCAACGACAGATTATTGTTTACAGAAGCCTTCAAACAAATTTAAATTATCATTCTTCATTCTCTAGAACAGACGCTTATAACTCTTGGAATTCCAGATATTAAGCCGGTTTTACTTTCAATAATTGATTGAGTCAAGCGGTTTACGCCCCTATACTGCCTTTGCAACAGTAAACAACTTCCCTCACGAATTTCCGGTACCACTCATGTACCATCTGACCTTCTCTTTAGCGTACCTCTGGTAATTCGAGTAATACGCGTCTCGTTATTATGAATAATGCTCTTGGTTTTGCATTCCACTACCCAGGAACTCGTTTGCGAGGAACACTACCTGCAACGAACAACAGAGCAAGAAGTTTGCTCCCTTTAGCGAGAAGAACTATAACTGATCTTCAAGCCCTAGTTTACCATTACTTTTGTAGGGTATTCTCTGTGCATTCGTCGGCTTGCACTTTTCCAAATTTAGCAAACCATTTTATGTTTAAGACCTAGGCAGCTTTTGCGACCGTGGCACTGAAAGCCATAGAGAGTGAAGAAATACGAGCTGACTCCGGAATATTTGTAAATAACTTAAATGGAACCATGCATTCTGGCCGCAGTTCGCAAATCATAGCCCAGTGCGAGTAATTCTTTGGTCATCTAAGAGAAGACAAAATAGGGTGCAACTTGAATCGGCATAAGTAAACCAGGACAGAACCACCTCTTTCTAAAACCTCACAGGAGACTCTGTATTAGTAATAATTATGAATAACCAATGGCAACAATGTTTCTAAAGAACGTGGAAAGTAAACCTTTATTTTATGGATGTCGATAATCTTTAGGAAGAACAAAATGCTGCTCCAATACCGTACGTCGAGCAGTCACTGACAATAATGGGTGGTGCGAGATGGGTTCCAGTGAAAAATCCGTGAAAAAATATGGGGAAAGGAGTTATTGCGCTGAATTAGCATGCTGCATGTTTACATCTCTAAGAACACTGAAGGAGCCACAATTCAGAAATCGCGTTTTGCAATTTAGATGGACACGCTGTGGCCGATTTAGGAATGAGATGTCAGGCGCGAACCTAGCACGAACCTTCAGCGGCCCGGAGAAGCCGCAAAGGGGCCCATGAATTCATGCGCGGTTCCACAGGTAGATTGGCTTCACTAACTGGTGATGACATTAGGCTTGGACTTATTGGAAAGCAGCTAGACATCAGTGTTCAATGTGCTGTTGCAGACACCCCAGCTCAATGCTTTATAAATCAAGTTAAACAAAGCAGTCGATAAGGCAAACACTTCTGTTAGAAGCAGTTAGTTCAGTAGAAAATAACACTCATTTTCCTCCATAATGTAGCTGGATGGAGAAACGTAACGACTTTTGGTCGCAAAGGCGGCCGGAGCACAACATGGACATTTCCTCCTGTAGAACCTCAAGCTTAAACATGGACGAGATAGTCACAGCAAACTGCTTGCATGGAGCATGTTTTGGGTCGAAGAATAGGCCGGAGTGATCAAAAAAAAGACTGGATGTGACCACATGCGGATTTTGAACGATCGAATTACCACCATCGCTTATCAAGTTTCTCGTGAATAACAGCGCATCTGCCGCCCATTTTCCAACGTTTTTTGCTGAGAAGCCACTGTAGTCCGACCGGTAGTTTTACGGGGATATACGTAGCGGTGTTTGGAGATTTTGATGTTCACATACAGAATGCCTAGACAGCTGTGCGGAATTATTTCCGAACAGGATGGGCATTCAATGTATATAGCTGGATACGCCTTTTGGCCGATGTGCACGAATTCGGTTCTACTGATTGGTTCTGGCCATCGACACACGAAACCTTTATGCCGGTGACCAGGACAACCATAACATCAGAAGTGGCTGTCACGGAAATTGTGGTTCGCAAAAGTAGTGGGCGATGACTTGAATCGAAGTTGTTCTTGGCCACTACTTTGCCAGATGATAGTTAGCCCAATTGTATACATGTTATTCCAGGTGCTGTATCATCAACCTTCGTTCATGAAACTTTACAGGACGTCGGAATTGCGACCCGCAAAGTATCTTCTACCTGACACAGTAGATAGTATAGGGAAGAACCAGGCCAACATTCGGGTACCAGAACTGTACTGCATATGTTTTGGCACCCACGTGGCACCGACAGAATACACAACGTTGCAGGGCCACATCGAAGAGGTGATGAGTGGCCGAAACGATTCGGAAGCTGGGTCTTTCGAAAAGTTCCGCAAGGGAGGAAGAGTAATTATCTGGTGTGCGATAAGAAACGCAACCAGGGATGTCAAAGAATAGATATCAAAAGCCAAAGCAAATACTAGAGAGAGAAACGCCAAAACAGTCGACATACTGCTAAACATTGGTTGCATTACAGCTCTGTTTGCACAGACCGCTGCCCTGACAGTATCATTTTCGCTGGCGAATATCCATCGAAGAAACTTAAAATCTTTGGGGACGGCTTGTAAGTATTGTTTTTCACTGATGCCACTGACGTTTTTTGCTATCCTTGTATATTTTATCAATTAATTCACAGTCGGCGGGAAGAATAATATCTGAATTGCATTTTCTCCTTCAGTCACGGACGATTATATTTAAAAATCATTTACTTGTGCATCTTCGTAATTTACTTAAGTGCAGTTAAAAGCGCATAATGGTTCCGTTCACATCACCAGCGAGTAAGCGAAATATCCTGTCACTTCAAATGGTCGTCATTTTGGATTTCATGCAGACCGAAATCCGGCCGCCGTGCACAGCATCTAGTGGAATAAAAATAATGGAGTTATTTGGGCTATTATGTCCTTGTTAAAAATGTCGAAGATGATAGTGACTGTGATAATGATGTTCATAATGATGATGGTGAGGTTGATCATGAAGCTACTGCTGACGATGCTGATGGAAAACCGCCTGTCGTCTCCAGAGGCGCATTACTTTAAATCCTACAAGATTTTTGGTACGGTTCTGTATTTTTGCTTAACTTTTTCACATTTCTATTCCAGTGCCTGTGTAGACGGTATCAGGACTGAGACCTCAGTCATGTCTTCTATGGGATTCTGAGGCAAATGATGACAAAGTCCTTCCGGTGATAGTACATGGAAAACTCGGAGCAATAAGCGGATAGGATAAATTCATCGTGTGCCGCGTCGCCGACGTAATACGGTCAGGAAAAACACAAAATGGCAAAAGACGACAGCGATATGCAGAGTGACTAGAGTAGTTTGAAAACGAATGTCCACAAAATGTGGGGCACCAGCTGAAACGCATAGATCTCGCGCGAAAAGATAAAGCCAACCGAACAAATGTCATTAATTTGATATCCCGCACAAAGTAGATTTTGAGAAAACTAAAGTCCGAACGTAATGGATGTTTTCCGAAAGATCGATGCCACTGCAGGATGCCCCGGCCAGGAGCCTGAAGAAGTGCTCTGGTTCCTTGGTCGGCACATTCGTACAATGTGAACCCATTTTTGACGTGTATAAACTTACGTCTGCTGTGAGAGCGTGCATAGGCGTTTTATAAGATTCTGAACTGAGAAATCGTCGGCGTGCAGAAATCATAAAACGGTGAGGCGTAAACCGGATTTGTTTTCAGTGACATGGTTGGGAGAACTGTACTCTGGCAGGTGCCATCCAAATACAATCCAGACGTCCAGAAACGCTAAAAGGTCAAAAGGCTTGGAATCTAAATAAAATTACTCGGAAGCAAAACGTCGGAGACGACCACAGCAAGAGCCACAGTTCACAAATGGTTTATGGGTACAGCGAACGGACCAAATGATCAAGGCCATGAAAAGGAACACAAGAGAACAGATGCGGCAAACGCAAAGTTTATTGCTTACTTATAGTGACAAATTAATATATACACACTATCAATGTCGCCGATATGAACTCGTTTTAATAAAGCTTAAAGTCAACAGATCGTGTTCTCCCCAGTCGTGTAAACCTGCTGAACAGTACGTGAAATAGAAATTTCATTCGTGGGCGACTCTGCGACAACGCACTGCTGACGTGCACACGAATCAGTGAGCTTGTCAGAGAACATAAACATATCAATGGGTCCCTGGCTCGAAAGCAAAAGGTGGTCTAAATTTTAGCCATGGCAGTCGCAATTGGTCACTGCCCGGAGCGTGAAACACCGTCTTCATTCGAAGTCGTAACAAGAAGAAGTAGATGCAGATCTGGTGTGACATGGACGTGCTGCCAGAAAGCAGTGCAGGGTAAACGCCGAATCTAAACCTGTCAGAAAATAGTCTATCATGGGCGCGTACCACAGTGACATGGTCCATGCTAAGCATAACCACGCAACCGAGTCCATCGAAATTTATTAATTTACTGCGACGAGATGCCATGCGCAATAGGCGTTTGTAAGTTTGCTGCAGTGATATGAGCACCGGATAAATCCGAATGAAACATGGGAGCAGATAACGAGTTCGGTTTAAACGTATTCATTTAATCACTGTGGAGGAGTTTGTCCCGGAGGCAGATTCCGTATTTCCATGGACAAGAGAGTAGCGCATGTCTAAAAAGCGATTTAATCAGAAATTTTGACGTAAAGAATTAGCAAGATAGGCATAATGCCATGCCGAAAAAGCGCCCAGCTGTGGAACATTAGACGGCTGTTTTTATTTTTCACGAATATTTTGACAGGCATGCTTGGTTGCATGATCAAATATCACATGGATATTGTAAGTTGCATGAAGTATATAATTACACAGATGAGGGCGAAACGAAGGGGAAAGGGGATTTTAGAAGGAACAAGGTGCTTAGACGCACCAGTGACGAGTGCCGCAGATGCGAAGTTCTCGGAGGATGGCGGCGAGTTTCAGGAAGTGTCCGCCATAATTGATTTTAACGAGTTATAAACTGGACGTGAAAGTTTAACTGTAATAAAGAAAGTCGTAAAAGATCATGAGTAGAAAGTGAAAAACTGTCAAGTCGGACCAAAACAGCTGGAGGGTAGGGTACTGTCGGCCGGTAGGTAAAAATTAATAAAATCGTGATGGAAACAAACGTCGGTCATTTTACCGTGGATCCCTCAGCCAGGAAAATAATTAAAAGCTTTTTGGAAATGCGGAGAGACAAAGAATAGGATGAAGAATTGCGGCAAACCATTGATTTAGGTCACGAAGAGGGAAAACGTCGTGACCAGCGCGGAGGAAAATGAGGGCAGTTATTTAGGGCATCAAATTATATATCCAAAGTTTATAAACCAAGGTGAAACTAAAAGAGGTCTTTTTACATTTTTGTTTGCATGCCGGGGCCTGTTTGATGGCAACTACTGGTATACGGATAGCGGCGATTGTCGAAGGGAAAACTGGAGGTTGATATTCCTGATAAACAAAGGTGGTGGCATTTGAAACAGGGATCTGTGTGGGTGTATCGTGGCAATTGGCTGTCAACTTGGCGAACATGTTAGCCACGATCGGGCAGTTCCATCAGTAAAGCTGCATAATTAGCAGGACTTCTCCGCTTAAAGGGTCGTGTGAGTTGGTGATCAGATTATGTGGCCCGGATCTCTAAGCAGACTTGCAACAGGATCATCTGTTCGCCTTGGTGAGTTATGCGGACTAACAGAAATGTTTACTTTATGGCGGCCGGTGGAACAGATTGTAGTTTTCCGTCGTGGAATAGTTTATTTGAGACTTGGGTAGGTTTGCTTTCACCGTTTGCTGAGACCGGCAAGGTTAGGGCCAGAAACTGGATAGTGAATTCTTGGCGGAACGTGAGTGCAAACATGCACATCTGGAACGGAAAAGGGGAGAAAAATGACAATCTGGAGGCATTCCAGCTAAGGGTTATGTTGCGCGCGACAGTGAGGACAAGAAGTGATAAATGTTGTGTAGCATCAAGAATTAACTGGTGTTAAACTTCGCAATTGGAATGGGATAATTGTCACATGAATCCAGAAGAAGGCGTTTGGTTAAGGATATTAAGTATTAACCTGGGATTAAGTGGAAATCTCACGTGAATACTTATGTCTATTTATAAGCCTTGCTGCATACTTATTAAAAGAAGTCTAATGTTAGGTGAAGAAATGCGTTGACACTGTATTATTGGATTGTCTTTGCCTATACATGTAGTGATATATACTTGCGGAGATTACTGGGAACAAAAATGGCTAGAACTTGTTGATAATAAAAATAATAATATTTTCTTTCTTGAGCGGTGCCATGAGCATGCAGTGCTGATGATCATGTCTCTCGGGGATAATGACAATACAGAAAAATATATGTAAGCACTCACGTGCAAACGTTGTGGGGGCCTGTACACTAGCTAATAAAATGTAAATTAGGTCGCATGTATGGTGAGAGCAAAAATAGTGGCGAATTTTCTTGGGGAGTGTTTGAGGTCACCGTGGACTTTTCGGCTCTGTCGCTGGGTATCGATGTAGAGCACCTCGTAGGCCGCCATATACACGCATCAGACTGAACTGGACCGATAACGTCAACGGAAAGTCTCTCAGGGTTGTAAGTTTTCTGAATGTTCGGAATAAGAGTTGCAAGAGTGGATAAGCAGGGGCGAGGTAAAACGCAACACATCCGTGAGCGGAAAATCTGGAGGCAGTTAATCGCGGAATGCAAAGTGTGGTGGGCAGCATACTTAAGGGACACTAGCAGTAGAGGATGCAAAATATTTGGAATCACTGGCCTTTGTGCAAGGAAAACGGCAGCGCGGATTAGAACCTGTGATCATATGACTAATCCACGAGGTTTGTTTTAAGCAATTTTGGTTTGATGGATTTCAGCAAAGTCCATCGGAGGAGGAGGGGTTGGAAAAGAAGAGGGGGAACCAAAATCAAATCAGACGATGCTTGCTGGACTCGTGTGGAAGACAGCTCCGAGGAGCACCAATCTCTTGCCGAATTTCGCACAGCACAATGGAAGTTCGTAAAAAATGAGGGTCCTCAGCTATTTTCGAATGTCGAGATGCATTTCGAACGTTAATTCATATCGGATGTCAATGAAACTACTACCCCGTGAGTCCCTTTTGTATGGATTTGGCGAAAGAATTAAGGGAGTGAGCAAGAAGAAGCCCTAGCAAAATGGTGCACATGAATATAGGGACCATTGAGCTGTTCATCACAACAGTGCCAGTTTGTGGGCCTGACGGAGTGCAGGCCACCCAACCTGAAATCAACGTTTAAGAGTGGAAAAAGGAATTGTAGTCCGCCAGCCTATGTGCGTCAGCCCACCGCAGCAGCGGAGCTGCCGGCCCAATGTGCGCCAGCCAAAGCGGTGGATATGACCGCGTCCCTTGCCATTGTGACAACGCTGATGTCCTTGGGAGTTGGAGATAGGAATGAAAATATGATACAGGTAGGAGGAGCGAAACAACACTTTTCTAGGAGTGGATAATTCAATGGAGCCGCAACCGCGAAGCCAGAAAATGACGTAAGTGTTTTCCTCTAAGCAAAATGTACGGCCTGGAAGAGACAAAACGATTGGTGGTCTGGCCTAGCTGCCAGCTGCGGATTAAAAAGCGAACAATCTTACCAGCGGCACGGAAAGGAAAAGTAAAATCCAAAATATAAGGGCAATGGTTGATGCTGCGAGCGATCCGGTTTTTTGGTGTGCACAAACAGATGCACGGACTAATCTGGTGTTTGGATCGTCTATGCTCATGAGTAAAGGAAAATGAGCTCGTATTTGGTGGAATGGACAATGAACAACGGCTGTAGATATCAATATTGAGCGAGCCAGAAAAGTACAGATGCACTGAGGGCTGAATAAAACCACAGCGTGGAAATGACGGAATATATTTCTAGAAGAAATGGTCGGGACCAGCAGGTATGCTAAGTTGAAACGGTCATTAAGGAAAGAGAAGGTATCACATAGGACTCTGTATTCATGGAGATATTATGAAGTTGGAAGTGTAGGAAATGGACAGAGACATCAATGAGGAGTGGAAAAGGAAGAATCCAAGATGTTTACCTAGTTTTGCCTCAAAGGAAACGTTTGGGTTTGGCAGAAACTAAGGTGATTCCAACGATCCAAAGTCATTTGCTTGGGGAGAGGCGGCGATAAAAAGTAAGAAACTGGAACAAAATCTAGACTGCCCCTTCCTCTCCGGCTCTTCTCCGGCTTCGTCAATGACCACAGATGCAACGCAAACTATCGCCGAGATCTTCACTCCATCCTTGGCGCTGATTGTCTATACCCTGCCTATCTGGACCGACGCTTTCACGTACCTGGCTTGCGCGATCCAGCCGAGACAAGCCAAGCCACGCTAAATGACCGCCCCAGGTGCCCTTCATCTCAGATGGAGCGGCATCACGATTGTCCAAACAGTTACTAACAATACTGAAATTCCGCGAAACCCCCAAACCTCCAAACCCATACCGCTACAGAACACTATAATCTCCAGTATCGAACAAGGGCAACACACGTCATTCATGGCAAGTGTATTTAAGGATTGATTGTAAATCTTACACGTACCCGCTTACTTCCTGCCACACATCACAATTTGCTCCCAGCCGCATAAGTCCACTGACCATTTTTGTAAGTTCCACTGTCTATCTGTCCACGAATTTTTTCATATTTCTTTTCATCCGTAAATTGTCTGATGCAACCTTGAAGGTTCCCTGCTGTTTCATTTTATGCATTATTTTGACTATCAAATGTTCTTAATTACCATTCTCCATCCACCTCATATGATAATTAGTGTGATTTCGACTCTTCTCCATCCCGCCACTACATCCATATTGATCTTCTTCTTTACCATTTTACCCCCCTGATTTTTGATGAACCCGGCCACTTGACAACACCCACCATTTCTTCCTAGCCAAATTATGCGCCAGCGATGCGCACCTTTGATGCGTTTAAACATGGATCGACTCGCATTGCGAGACTCACAGTCAGCCCCAGAAAGTTTCGGCAATGAATTATCTAGCTCTGATTTGAAGCCCAAAAACTCGTGATTAGCCCATCTTACTGCAGGTTATGTTCATGAGAACACAGAAACTGCATCTTCACGACTAAATTTTGTCTTACGCTTTCCACTGCGCCATCTGTGCGTAACTTTCATATTGCCTTGCGCATGACTCTCGAATTTTGAGAAATACATCCATCATTATTATTATATGTTTCCACCCCCTAGAAAATAAAAATATTCCTGCGTGAACATTTCATTTTATCATAAAATCCACTCCAGTAATCGTCCTGCAAACCCAAACTGGACGGCGAGGACAATGTTTAATTTATAAATTCTTGAACGCCTATCTTGTATTTTTGTTTCATTTCCGTTTTTACCTTCTCATCTTAAAGAAGGAAACATTGTTGGACGGAGCTTTAATTTGATTGCTTTTTATTCTGTCCATAATTACGTCTTGGGGATAAATGCTCCGGACAAGGATTATTTCAGTCAGTGTCCTGATTAGAAAGCATGAGAAACGCATCTTCGGGTCCTGTATAAAAAGAATCAAGCATACGAAATAGATCGCCTCTATTGTATATGAGCAAGGGCGGCAAAGAAATCGAGGTACGGACCACCGGAAAGGCCCGACGCTCACTTCACCTGATCAAAATCTTTTACAAATTCAACGAAAATGGCGTGTGGTTTATTTCTCCGGCAGTGCCAAGACGTACTCGGTGTGCATGTCGCTGTCTAGGCGTACCATATAATAATTCACCATCTAAACAGGATCGACAAGGATATGGAATTCAGATATGTCAAAACTAACCTTAGTCGAAGAATTGGCGCCCTTTCGGCACAAAAGGTGTGTCCGCATCGGATAGCATGCATCGGACTCCCTGCCGCAGCTTACAGTCAGGCATCAAATGCTGCAAAAGCCATGCTCACCACAGTGGAACTCAGCTCACTAGATTTAGCCTTAGTTGTTATCCCGTCTCTTCTTCGTACTAAGCGTCTCACTTAACAACCACCAGAATAGTCTATTGAAACTTCCCCTCCACATACTTTTCCATTTATTCATTTTTGATCCAAACTGCTGTAGGCTTTGTTGCAAAATGCTTCTTTACCATGTAACCCAAAATTTCTATTTCATATTTTTGCTTGGTCTTGTACTCCACCTCGTAATCGCGATCACACAAAGGGTTTCCTGCCGGAGCACTAAATGCAATTATTTTTTACTGAGAGATCCGGTTCCACGCGTGTAAACATTTACACTTTTTTCCTTCCGTCTTCATATGTCCGCCGAATCAGCTAGATCAGTGGTCCTGAAACCCCACGATCCTTTGATCGATCTGTTCCGTCCGGTTCCAAAAGACATTTGTAAACATTTCCGAAAGGAATTTCGAACAAGCCAT
Organism: Fasciolopsis buskii; assembly: GCA_008360955.1. Classification (NCBI taxonomy): domain Eukaryota; kingdom Metazoa; phylum Platyhelminthes; class Trematoda; order Plagiorchiida; family Fasciolidae; genus Fasciolopsis; species Fasciolopsis buskii. The sequence continues at coordinate 353,989 of LUCM01008245.1, read as the reverse complement.
TGACGTTTCCTTCCTTGCTTACCGTCCAGCGGGGACAAATCCCGCTCTGCAATATCCCATCAACTTGACTGTATTGTTGGCAAAACCTTACTTCATGCCCTTGCCACGAGCGTGGTCCTGCCAATGGTCGACATCTTTGGGGCCCTTTCCGTTAACGTGATCCGCCGTCAGAAATCGGAGTTACAGGGTACAAGAGAAACACCGTTGACGTTTGATTGGTGCACACAATTCATTTGTCTCAGATAATGCGGTAGCGGTTTGGATCTGCCTTTGTTTTGGTTCGGATGAAGTTGATCGTCAGGTGTCGCTCAAAAATTCTCTAAAGGAGCTTAAATTACTCAAAAGTCTCGATACGCAGTCAATTGGCCCACGCTGCTGGGCCCTTGGAGAACAAATCCCAGGTGAAAATGGTTTTTCCTAAGCTAGTTGATTGTACGTCTTTCTCTGGTTTAGTTTTGGCAGGCCAGTCCAAGAATATTCTGTTTCCCCATAAGGTTGAGTGTGGTTTGTCTTCAGAGCCTCTGCAAAAAAGGCAGCTGAAGGAAAAGCTAGAGCCAGATGCAAAGCGAAAACGTCTTGAGGTGAAGAACGAATTTGTAGGTGTGAAACCGAAGCCATAGCTTGCAGAAGCTGACAAAACTGTCCAGGCGAAGAGACTTCAAAAATGAGATGCACGGTGAGGAACACCCGTCTTGGTACTTGAGGGTTTGCCGTGTACAAATCGAATCGATATTGGTTCATCCTACAGCAGAAGGCGCAGCTAACTATCGAGTGGACCTACTCGAGATGGAACTGCAATTTTTCACTGGGGATGCGCATTGCTACTAGAGATTTGAAATTTTCTCTGAGAACAGTGATACGGACGGCGGGCAAATACTACTGCACTAATAAATTTAGTGCAAGGGGCAACCCACGGATGCCAACTAAGAGTGCATCTCGATGGCTGCAGAGGTTGCTTGTGAAGGAGCTGGAGATTACCTCAGGGACAATAAAAATAATAGTATTGCACATTTCTCGATTTCCGGGAGGCATGCGCAAAGCAAGATGAAGTTTGTACATGGCTGATGCGGTGGAAACAAGAATAGTTTGAATCAGAAGAGATGTGCGAATATAGGTTGATTCGGATTACTCGGGAGGTGCGATCAGAATATTCAAAGCAAACACAATGCACAAGTATGCGAGACAAAATCAGAACTGGAAAAAACTCCCTGCAACATTTTGTACAGCTCTATGGAACTGTTCGTGAGCTACGGAATGTAAGTCCTTTCGTGTTTAAATGCACCAAACGTGCGTGTCGATGGTGCAACCCTTGAGAAGAGCTCAGTGGAGGATGTCGAAGTATGGCGGAAACGCAAATATAAAGAGCGAGGATGAGAAAATGAAGATCAGTGAGGATACTCTAATTGGACGGAAATTAATCAAAAAACAAGCAACACCATGCAAAGTGAATAAGGAATTCGCATATATCAACAACAGAGGGCCGATAAAATGCTGAAGAACGGGGAGGAATAATATGAAGCCTGTTGAACTATCTGGAGAACAGGATTTCATGAAACGTTTCGCAGAGAGAGAAAATGGAAGTCTCAGGACTGTCGATTTTATCCCCATGCGTCTGGCGGCGAGCTGGACTGAGATTTGCGATGGAGAAGGAAAAATCTATGCAAGAAATAAAATGTTTTTCGATGCACCAGTAAAGGATATCCCTCGCACCCTTATTTTTGTCGACGCAGATTTTGATCTAGGGAATTTGAAGGGGCGCACAAGGCATTCCAGCGGCGATAGTATCTATTTTTGACTCGTCATGAAGATCCGCCCGAGTAGGAGTATCAAAGGAGATGAGCGACTTGGTTTTGGTTGGACGGACCAGATCTGGCCGGCAGCGTCAGAGCGAAAATAGTGACAGCGCGCATAACCAAGATGCGAGATCTGAAAGATAAGAGAGAGACGCAGTCTGGATTGGGTGCCAGCTTGGGGTTAAGTTGATTGATAAACGGTAGAGAAACAGAGGCATCATCCGACCTAAGTTTGATCGTGTGAATGGAGAATTGAATCAAAAAGTAAAAAACAAGGTAAGAGGTAGGATTGATGACAGAAGATAGGGAGTTAGGGTGAGTTGGCCTTTAGCCAAATGTCGGAGCGTTTATTCGTGACAAATCAAACTAGTACCCTGGTTAATAACAAAGGACTCATATGTTAAAGTGACTAGGGTTGTACTGGGATCAGGTTGCCATTATGATGCGAAGTAATCTAACTGCAAACAGCTGGTAACTAACCAGGAGCATTAAGTTGATCTTTCAACAGTTGTCATGGTCAGCGTGCTCTGCGTTGCTAACGTAATACAGAAGAAGAATTATGGAGACTAATGTGTCGAAGACTACGGCATAGCGTAGTCTATTTCCGTTGATTTGTTTCGCTTTCCTAATTGAGCTGCAGGAAGGATGGTATAAAGGCTTAGTGGTTGGTGTCAGTAGTCTTAGGAAAGAAACCGGTATAAGGTGGCACAGCTTTCGGCACCTAATATGCGGTGAGCTAAAAGTCTAGGTGGCCTTCGAAAGCTTGATCTAGAATGATAGTGGTCCCAGTTAAGTCGATAAATAAGTATACGTTGAGAAATTTGGACGATAAAATCCTAAATTGTGTTAGACTCTGACGGGGCCGAACATAGTCCAGTAATTTAGCCAACAAGGTGGACTAAACGACTGTGAAGAACTTTGGCCCAAAACACAAACTAGAATGTGGTATTTTGAAGGGAAACAGTCTATTTCTGAAATGGTAAAGACTTCCATTAGCGAATCAGATTGGGTTTCCAGCCGCGTATGCCTGCGACTTTAGGATCCAGAAAAGGACTGTGAGGTTAAGCTTGACACGACCTAACCAAAGGGCGCAAGGTGTACCAGTTCGCGTTGTTTTCTGTAACTAAGGCTTGATGTTGGATCGAGAAGTTTCTTTGCAATCGCCCGTTGTACTTTTTCGTTTGCAACATGGGCAATCCTGAGCATGTTCGAGAAAACTGCCGGGCAGTGCTCCAGTTGCGGTCTACAATGTGCTATATTTAGCATTAGCCTACTTCTCAGAGTACGGAATGTTTCAACAATGTGGCCATTAGTTCCGTTTGCATTTGCGATTTGGCAGACAGCTTGCCCTTGGAAATTGAATGATGAGGGGTATTGTAAGCCTAAATCTTTTGCACACTGAGTGGTCGGCATTGGGATGCCGTTTATCAAGAGCCCACCCGGGGGAACGAGACACTTGCAGGCAAGATCAACGCTTTTAGTGGCAGAGAATTCTATCACGTATTGCCCACAGCATTCTTCTTGCTAGTTTAAGTCGTCCATTGTGCTCGCCGTGGTTTAGGGTATAGATGGCTCGAAAGGATAGAATAAGTTGATGAAGTCGGCAAATAAGAAAGATTCACCAGTCAGCTTGGATCGTCTATACTCACCCCCATCGAGTTGCTCATCGTGAGCGAAATAGGTCCGACTGTTATCACATTGCCTGGTCTCTGTCATAAAGGCATCTCCCTGTACTAACACGGCTAGATGGACCTAATTTTTCTCGCCTTATTACTGAAAATTTATCGCTTAAATAAAACATGTTTCATTCCCGTGGTAAATCTGTTATCATTACCCGTTATAAATAGAGGCCACACCAGGGCCCACTGAGCTCCTCTGTTAATAACCCACCTATATTCACCAGGATATTTGGGCAGGTGGTTCAGAAATGTCTGTTGGGTAACTTATTGTCGCATAATCTCATTCATCAAATTCAGCATGGATTTCTTGGCACGAGTTCATGCAACTTCAGTCAACTTGGTTCCTTCAGCTCAAACACTGAAGCTGCTTGCGGCAGGCGGATTCTCACTGCAATCCTCCTGGACATGACAAAAGTTTTCACCCACGGGTTGGACGCCTTGCCCTTGAAATGGTTCCCTCTTCATCTGGCAAGCAGACTGCAGACGTTCCTCATCTATAGAGCGGTTGCACATGTCCCGGTTACTTTTAGTGTAATCCAGGGTCGTTTGCCTTGCCCACTGTTATTCCTTCTACGTATCGATTATATATTCTACATAATTCGCCATAGAGCCCCGTTCACAGGTGGCATAAACTTTGTTCCCATCAGCCAATCTTACTAACCATATTTCATATACACAACAGGACTCAATTAATTCTTAAAATCGGAAATCTTCGGTAGCAAAACCTGTTTCAAACCGCCTCGAAGTCAAATTTCTTCTAACTCTCCTGTGGCCAATGATTCTCATCACTGAGCGATCTTGGTTTGGACTGTTCAATTAATTTTAACGATTTCCTCAGAGCATATGCTTTCAGGTTCCTGAGTGTAGGAAACTTGTTGAATTTTTAAAATGCCCTTTTTGGCTTCAGGAATCCAAAATAATGTCGTGAATTTGAAGAACTGGACCCAGCTTAAAATACTGATCCGTTGTTTTACTAATATCGTTGAAATTTACAGGGCACCATAGGATAAGGTTTACCGTGCATTTACCAAGCTTATTCTTTGTCCCCCCACAGTAATGACATGTAAGGCAAGATGCACCGATCCTGAAACGAGAACTCCTCTTGCTGTCCCGCATGAGAATCAATCTCTGCTTTCCCCATCATCATTCAACAGGTTAGGCCGACCGTCTGTAACTTCTTTCTCGCCCTCCATACGCTCCTTGGCGCCGTGGCTTCTGCATTCTAACTATCAATTAGAAAATTTCTTCAATATGTTTTGTTGCTGTAGGCTATGGAAAACATCCCCAAAACCCTACTTAATTGTTTGACTCAGCACGTTTAGATACTGTCTGACCAGTTACCTAACAGCTAGAGGTGCCCTAATTTGGCATGACTAGAACAGTTTGGGACGTAAGCATTTGAATCCAGGTGGACTCACTGGCCAAACTTATTTATCTATTTTAACTGACTGACTAAAGTAGTTACCCCAACAAACATATGCCGACCCTATATCATAGATCAATAAACTCAGTAAATTTGGATCAATAAGTTCACCATATGCATGTTCCTTAACGAGGAGCACTAAAAAATACCGTAACTTTCATGGTCCTCTATTTTTTCCTTCTGATATATGGATGCATATTTATGGTGAACACGTTTTACGTTTGTTCCATATTCCGAAGTGAAATTACCCTTGTGCGTTCCGCCGTTTCTACTTACCCGTTTGCTGCTCTCTATGAAACATTAGTAAATTTGATACCTTACTGCATCCTTGATCTTGCCTTGCGCATGCCTCTCGGATGTCGAGGAATATGCACATTATTACTATTATTATTTTTATAATGCACCGGACATTGCCCTTGACACCCTACAAACTCGTCAGCTTTCTGCTTTAAGTCAATGGCTTAAACCGGTTGGGCAGTGCAGGCAATGTAAAGTATAAAAATTTGTTTGTGTCATCTGGACCTCCAAATACACTTTCTCTGGGTCTTGGGATGCATCTCGTCTTTTGGAACTACTAAACAATCACTGCAATCATATCAAGGTTCATTTGCTTACAACAATCATGCCATTATGTCCTCATCGTGTCTATTTTACATGAAGACAGTCATTAAATTAAATATGATAATAACTTGGGCAGTCTGGGCACAGTTACGCCTGTGAAACTCGGTGAGAACCTGCATATTAAACTGGTAATATGGTCTCCGCGCTGCCTCTTCTATCTCCCGTTATTTTCCAGGCCGGCAGCCCTCTTAACTACCTGCAAATGTAGATTCTTTTCGGACATGGACACATCAGAAGTCGTCATCTAAGGGCATTTGGTAACTAGGCTGTTTTCTAATTCAGCGCAAACGTTGCATTAATAAACTGCCAAAGGCAAACACGCCCCAAATGAACCCTGTTTGAGCAATGCGCAGGTAAAGACAAACCCCAAAACCAAAACACAATTGATTCGCAAATTCTGCAACCTTGGATTATAAAGCAAATCAATAAGCAAGTACAAATGAATCTCAAATATGTGATCACAAAGACTCAAAATGAAAGCAGATGCAAATCTGCAGGTTTACGCACATAGCTCACGCGGGCCCCTAAGCAGTGAGTGCTAAAATTGCGCGTTGAGTGGGAAAAAACCCTAATTTCAATGAAAAGAAGGCATGCACAAGGTAAAGCAGCAAATTATTTTGTAGGGCAATGATCTTATGAATTTGATCCGAAAGGTGTTCTTCAGAGGATTTCCCTGGGTTATGCGCTACACCGCTCGCTGAGATCTCTCCGAACCGAGTGGGTCAAAGGTTAAAAATTTGACGTGGATTCATCCCTGTATGCCTCACGTCTGCTGCCATTGCACTACTCTTTCGATGATTGCTTGTGGACTTTCCTAGGCTGCACTATCCACTGAATCGGTTTCGTTTTCATGGATTTCGTAACCCCTGCTTGAATGATGTTGGGGCTAACAGGTACACCTTCTCCAGGATGTAAGCAAAGATGGAGTCGCGGCAGCGAGTATCACGGAGGCGATGCGGTATGTGTAGGTGAAGATGCGTGTGGCTAATTTTGTGAGCGCGTGACCGTGCTTGTAAAACAAAACAATGTTTTGTGGTTGGGAAATGCTAATCACGGGGTAGTTGGGATTTTGACAGAATGCGTTGTTAGGGTTAGTGTATTGTGAAAGGGCATGTAATTGGCTGGCGTGTTGTGGGCTATCACAGTCGTGGAAGAAAGATGTCACCACAAGCCCAGGGCGCCAATGGTTGACGAAGAGATTCCGATTCATCGGTCGTTGTCAGGGGGGGGGGGGTTAACCGCCGTTGAGCTTCAGAAATAGTCTACTAAATTCAGGGTTCACTTGGTATGGCGCAGTAGATGAAAATAACGTGTGTATGCATGAATACGGAGTAACGACACTACCCATTCTCGTCCTTTAAAATTCGCTTCCCGTTCGCCTTCGGAAACTGACCTTCGAAGAGACTTTTGCAACACACTTCATCGGCCAGCGTTCCTTTGTAGCTCTAGCGTTTAGCGCCCTTACAAAGCCGTCGAAACTGGTAGTCAAAATGCTCCACGACGCCGAGCGGCCAAAGCCGACGCGAACCTGTCTGTCGGAGACCATCAATACGCTGCCCGCCCTAAATGGCCTTTCATTGTATATCTAGTTCTGTCAGGCTTGCAGAATAGATGTATATTCTCGCAGTAACCTTCTCCAAAAGACCATGGCCAAGTAATTGATAAGCTTCCACCAGTGAAGTTATCTCCCTCGAAGATTATCGAGGTCCACGAAACCACTGATGGACCTCAACACTAAAAGGTCATTAGGGGTCAAGGCCAAACGTGTGATGTTGCGGGAAGACAATCGCAGCAAACCATCGAAGAGTTTGAGTTCAACCTCCTTAATCTTCCAACCATCGGTACTGACCCTCTGCCACCTTTGTCCCATAGTTGTACACCGAATCTCGAATTGCAGCATTCGGATGAGGTTGTACTCTGCAGACTGCAGCTCTTCTGCAGTCATAGCACCGATGCGTTGGCTGCCAAACGGTCAGAAACACTTCACCGCCAATAGCTGCCCTTTAAATCTCGTCAGCCGAAACAGCTGCTCGAGCAATGGCGCCCACGACGACTGTCTGTTGAGCTGAGATAGATAGGACACAGGCATGGCCACAACAGTTGCCATTACACCAACCTTGACTTCCAGCGCCGGCTATGGTAGGTTGCTGAGGTCGCTCACGGGCCAATGCTTCCTAGGTAGGCTGAGAAATTCTGGGCCGTTGGTCCATGTTTCCAAGGACTGTAGTTTCGTTGCCCCGAAGAAGCATAAATCAGCTGCATTGTTGGTCGATTCCATATGCCTCCACTGCTCAACCTTTGTTCCATTGTGTATACACGCCTGGACGAAATTTTGGGGCCCGCATAGGCAAGTCGGCCATTGTATATGCATACGTTGTCTCGATCTGATCGTTCTTTTCTAACGAAACGAAGTGCAACCTCACTCGACGGGCTCACTGGTAAGATTGTCGGAGTCTTTGAAAGTTGGTATTTTTGCGCAAATTGCTCACTCATCAAAGTTATACCCGACTCACTGTAAACAAAGCCAAGCGTCTTTACCAACCACTCCCACAACGACTATGCCCAAGCAAACTGGTTTTGGTTAGTCTGAGAAATCCATCGAAACCACACTGGTCTTTGGAGTATCGTGGTGGGCACTACCTGGTGAAGCAGTTTGTGGGGCCTGTCTAGGCAAGCCTCTTCGCAGCGGGATTTTATGCGTCAAGTTGTTGCATAGTGCGACCTGTTCAGGCAAACAAAATGCCCCGGCGGTTTTTGGTACGTTTCAGCGCTCTCTCAGGGGAACCCATTAGGATATTCTGACAGTCATAACCTGTGCTCGGTGCTGAACAATCAGAGGGAGCTGCCCCGTCACGCGATATGACATGTGTACTTGCCATGCTTTTTTGCAGCATATTGCGGTTGTCTGTTGGACGGCTTCGTTGGTCAGCTATTGTCTCACGCTGCCGATTACCTCCAATAAATTACCACAAGGGGTAATTGCAAACGCAGTCTCTTTTCAGTCCTGAAGAAGTGCCTTGCAATTTGGAGGTGCAAAACACAGACCGCGTCGAGATATTTCAATCGCTAAGTGGTCAAATGTGTATTTTATTGTTTGTAAATCTTCGCTCAACAAAGTGTCATCCTCGATGCACTAAGTCAACTCTGCTACCTGGGAGGAGTTTGACATCGCCGTCTAAAATACTAGGAAAAGCATCATCATCATCATCATCGTTCAGCGTTAAACAGCAAGGCAAGCCTCACTGACCGCTGCCTTTCCCCAGAGTTGCACGTTTATATAAAACGAGTGAATATTCAATGGGAACAGGGAGTGGACCTACACAGGCGGGAACAGATAAGGTGCTGCTGCAGCCAACACACGGAACACCGTCTGACTGTACAAACGCACGTATTTTCAATCATTCTGATTCGATAGAAAATGACAACACGATCGCCACTGTTCACGGTTCACTGCCATATCCTTCAGTGTCTCCAGCCAGCAAGTCGACAAGTCTTTCGGACCCCAACCACGAAGGTGTGAGACCTACTTTGCCTAAGTTCGCTGTACATTTTCTCATCCCACGTCGCCACGTCATCTGCTGACCTCCACATGTCTCCTTCCATTCCTTGGGAGGAACATAAAATAGGGCACGATATGGTAGACGAGTGTTCGTCATGCGCAACGCGTGACCCAACCGGCGTAGTCTGCTAAGTCTCATACGCTGAACCAAGCTATTCTCAGAAGTGGCACGCAATACCAGATTCCTAACCTCAATATTACTCACTCGGTCACTCCACCCAATCCTAGCCATTCTACGTAAACATCGGTTGTCGAAAACCTCCAACCGACGAACATCGCCCACACGCATAATCCACGTCTCGCAACCGTACAACAGAACTAAACGCACTGCAGCACAGTGCTTACGACCTTTCAACTTCAGTGAAATATCAGGCCGACGCCACAAAAGCTTCAATTTAGCGTAAGCTGCACGAGCCTTGGATATACGCATACTTACCTCCAATCCCGAGCTACTATCGTTAGACACGCAGCTACCAAGGTAGGTGAAACGGTCCACCATTGTTATTTCCTCTCCATCTAGTATCAAGTTCGGCGCTGCTGTCGTCCAGTCCTGTAACAGTACTTTGCACTTTGAAGGTGCAAAGCGCATGCCGAACCGAGCAACCCATCTGGACAGTCTATCTAGAGCACATTGTGCATGGTCCGCGGATTCGAACAGGCACACGACGTCGTCTGCGTAATCTAGGCCACATAGCTTTCCTCCATTTCCCATTTCGACTCCTACATCCCGGAGACTTCCTAAAGCATCTTCCATCACCTCGTCCATGACGAAGTTGAACAAGAATGGAGAGATGGGACACCCTTTTCGAATGCCACTAGTCGTTTTGAATGAACGTGACAGTTCACCGTATACCCTAACGCGGCCATAGGTATGCGAGTACAATGCTCGCAACAGGTTCACAAACTTCGTTGACATACCCTTTCGGTGGAGAGCACTGAGTAGTGCTGGTCGATCCACGGAGTCGAAAGCACCTTTCAAGTCGAGGAAGACTACGATCGTAGGGCGGCGGTGCGTGCGACGCGTTTCAAGTATCTGTCGAAGAGTGAATATTTGGTCGATGCAACCTCGACTTGGCCGAAATCCGACCTGTTGTTCGCGGATATTACTCTCGCGAATCGGTGTCAAACGGCGCAGCATTATCAAAGCTAGCACCTTAGTAACTATCGGAATTAAACTAATCCCGCGATGATTGCTGCAGTCACTCCGTGTACTCTTCTTGAAGATGGGCACAATCAGTGGCTCACCCCACGATAGCGGGATACGCTCCTCGCTCCAAATATCATAAAGCAAGGAGGTGAGTGATTTCATCAGCACTTCTCCACCCAATTTGAAAAGAACTGGGGGAAGTTCGTCGAGACCGGCAGCTTTTCCCCTCTTCAGAAGCCGAATATTCGACTGCACTTCCACTTCCGTTGGGGGATCAAGTGACACCTCCCATGGATTCACAGCTCCAGACGTCGGACTAGATGCGATAGCGTATGGCCAATTAAACTGATCCTTGAAATGTTCTGCCCAACGGTCCAGTCTTTCCTGTCTACCATGGATGAGCTCTCCATTTTTATAGCACACGACTTCCCTAACCGAAGTTCGACGCCCACCGCTGTCGCGTATAAGCTTAAACAGCCTTTGACTGTTACCTGAAGCGGACGCCACTTCCATCTCTTCGGCTGCCTTAACCCACCAGCTTTCGCGGTCATTCCTAAGGCTTACGGTCAACTGACGCTGCAACTGCCGACGCGTCTTATTCATTTCCTTACAGTTAGGCAGCTCGCGTTTTTGCTCCATTAGAATTAGCGACGCTTGAGAGATCCAGTGTTTTTGATGAACACTAGATCTGGGACCGCAGGCGAAAATCGCTGCCAAATGCATCACCTGCTTAATTTGATCCCACTGATCGTCTACATTGCTACTGGTCGCAGTTTTTAGTTCCTCGGACAGTTTCTGTTCGTAGCTGTTGCGAACAGACGAATCAGACAAACGTTCAAAGCTCAAGAGAAATAAGGGTATGTGGCAACCTTGCTGACGGCGAAGAGTGGCCAAAGCTGGCCGTACACCCTAGTTTGACCTGCCGCATAATGATACAGCTCTTTGAGGATCAGTGCATACTTTGCAAGTACTCCATTCCTCGACGAGCTGTACCATAGTCGAGACCTATCAGGAGATCCAAAAGCTGAGCGAATGTCCGCGAACACTGATAATTTCCCTTGGGAAATTTGAAGGGTGCTCTAACAGCTATCCGATGCTAGATGTTTGGCTGACTCATCCAGGACCAGCGCGAAATCCGCCCTGTTCCTTGCGAGTTTGCTCTTCTCGCGTGTTGCATAACCTGCGAAGAATGACGGGCACAGACGGATTTGACGCCATCAGGATTGGAGTAATACCTCTGTGGTTAGCGCAGTCACTACACAATCGTTTCTTAAAGATGGGGTCAGCAATGGACTCTCCCACAACTGTCTCGTAATACGAAACATTGGAAAACAAAATTGAAGTCATCCGATGAATCCAGTTCTTCCACTACTAAATGGAGTTGGAGAAAGGTCATCAGAGTGCCGTCATTCACGACGTCTTAAGGCCTTGGATTTCCTCGTTGATCGTCTTAGTTGATGTATCTTTTGTAACAGGCCACGGGCTGTTTGGCGGCATATCTGCAGCTAGATTGTGCTCGAAATTTCCCCGCCCGACGTACCAGACCTCGTTTTGCTCACATTCAATGCTTCCTCGCTGGAAGCTCGAATGAGGTGAGACAGCTTAGTCAGATTTCTCATGGCGACAGCGTTTTTCATCTCCAAGATTAAATGATAAAACCAGATCCCTCGATCCCTCCGCGAACTAGTGTCGAGTTCATATCTCTTTGTGAGCCATTGTACTCGTGGCCAGCTGGAGTGGACTGAGTTGAGTCAAGGAGACGCGGAGACCCAGCACATGGTAGACGGCAGCCTGCTATCGTCCGGCTCGTTACCACACCTAACCCAGTATGACTTTATGTGGTTTGATGCCACTACAAGTTTCAGGCTAACGGTTGCCCGTCTCCCCTCCCGTGTATTGTGCTCCTACTGTCTATGGGACATGCTCCTCCATTATTGCACTCGTGCTTCACACAAGAGTGACAGACCAATCGGATCAGATAGCCTGGTGCAATCCAACCGACGCTACATCGTTCGTTTTGAGTGCCTACCAAAGACACATGAACAACTTGATACTTACTAACGTATGGTCGGAATCGAAGAGAGTGCTCCAATACGACCAACAGTCTTCTAGACAGCATCGGCATTTGTAACTAGTTGCGATGTGGTCGATTTGGGTCCACAGATGACTCGAAGAAGGCGGGCGTCAGTTAGCGTACTTGCTGTTGGAACGCCTGAGGTTCGTACTGGTAGGAAACAATCGGTGATTTGAACACAAGTCCGACAACCGTTCTCTATTTTCAGAATAACGGGAATCGAGATCAAAAGGGTTTTTTAAGTGTGTCATTCGAGAACAAAAGACCTATTTTGGGGCTGTCAGCCGAATGACGTTTGGGGTCTTGAATCCCTGAGTCGTCGATGTGCTGCATCGACGACTTAGGGTCTCCAGTGTACGAGCTAAACAAGTCTATTGTTCTATCCACACTAATGTTCACACACTGAACGTGACTGGCTTGCAGTAGCAAAGGTCGATAAAGTGTCCCACCTGGCGCAAACGAATTCGGTGAGTTTTGGATGTTACCTAAAGGAGAACTGGAGAGAACAGGGACAGCATTCCTTCCAGTGACATTACCATGAGCACGACCGACTACAGTTTCCGATGAACGTGATGAAATTGGGTGAATGGGAGGAGGTAACAGGAGTCATCAGAGGAATAAACAGTTGTGTACGGCAAGAGAGTGAAAAACGTGCGTACGAAGATCAGTCATGCTCATGGTTATACGCGTTGTGGACTGCTGCGTTGCTCGGTCGCCCGGTTCAAAGTAGATCTTATTCGAGGACACACCTCTGGTCTTTGCGTAACCAAACGCGTTCTGCAAAGCAGCAGTCATTTTAAACGAGCCGGTGGTCGGTCGATCGATTCATGCACCCCTTTCGGTAAACCCATCCGGATCAGTGGAACACAAAAGGCAATGACATTATTTAGTTTGGGGGACCGCACTCACCACGCCACAATGTCACCAGCAAGATCTTGTGGAATTTTTTCGAGGGATCGCTTGCTTGACAAAATCCCATCACGCTGTCAATGCCGACGCTTCTTGTCTCGATGGGCTTGATCCTGTATTTTCACGGCTAATCATCTGGATGATGTCGTTCCGTCACCCGCAACCGAGGTACCTGCCATCGACTGCCCGAAGTTCCGCACTACATATTTGTGTTACATATAAATACATATATATATATATATTAGAGGTTAGAAGGCGTTCACTGAGGTATAACGTTTATTGTGACGTTTCGATCCAAACTGGGACTCGTTGTAAGACTTGAATGAGTTGTTGAATGGGATCGCTAGTTTCATTCGTTTTGGTGTACTCTCCGTCAGTTTGTCTCTATTCTGCATCGGAGTTTTGTTAAGATGATGTTTTGTTTGTCAATCTCGACATACCGATTGAACGAGTTATTCCAGTGGAGGGCTTCGAGAATCAGTCGTTTCCCTTTTCTGTTTGCCCGGCTGACTACTATATATATGTACGTTATAAATGACTTCTGAATGAGTGAAAAAATTACCCCGGGAATGTAAAACCGGTTTCGGGGTTGTTGCCGCTCTTCAGGTACTCTCTTATCCAAATATCTCTAAATTTGTACACTCCTAATTGGTATCTTCCACCATAATCGAATTCACATCATCAGCACTGTGCATAGAAGGGCATCGTTGAAAAGTCTACAGCAGAACCACAATTAGGGTTTGTTGACTATCACCGTCATCATCGTTCAGCGTTAAACAACAACGCAAGCTGCACTGACCGATGCCTTTTTCCCGCCGCTGCATGTTTCCATAAAAACGTGAATATTTTAGGGGAACAAGTAATGGATCCACGCAGATGAGAAAAAATAGAAATGCAATAACCAACACACGGAACACAGTCTAATTGTACAGGCGTTCTCTCTTAGTCGTTCAGGTTCGACAGAGAATGATGACACAATGGCTACTGTTCACGGTTCACTGCCGTATCCTTCAGTGTCTCCAGCCAGCTAGATGACTGATCTATCGGACCCCCAACCACGAAGACGTGGGACACCTACTTTACCTAACTTCGCTGTACATTTTCTCATCCCACGTTGCCACATCATCTGCTGACCTCCACATGTCTCCTTCCATTCCTTGGGAGGAACACAAAAATAAGGCACGATATGGTAGATGAGTGTTCGCCATACGCAACACGTGACCCAACCGGCGTAGTCTGCTAAGTCTCATACGATGAAACAAGGTGTTCTGAGAGCCGGCACCTAGTACTAGGTTCTTGACCTCCACATTACTCACTCGGTCACTCCATGCAATCCTAGCCATACCACGTAGACATCGGTGGTCGAATATTCCATATCTCGCAACCGTATAACAGAATTGATCGCACTGCAGCACAGTGCACACGACCTTTCAACTTCAGTGAAATATCAGGCTGACGTCACAAGTGCTTCATTTCAGCGTAAGCCGCTCGAGCCTTCGATATACGTGTATTTGCCTCTTCTGCCGAGCCACCATCGTTCGACGCACAGCTACCAAGGTAGATGAAACAGTTCACAATCGTTAGTTCCTCTCCATCCAGTATCAATTTCGTGACTACTGTCGTCCAGTCTTGTAACAGCACTTCACACTTTGAAGGTGCAAAGCACACGTCGAACCGAGCTACGGATCTCGCGAGTCTTCCTAGTGCGCGTTGAGCACGGTCCGCGGATTCGAACAGACACGAGTCATCTGCATAATCTGGATTACACAGCTTCCCTTGATTTCCCAGTTTGACTCCTGCATTTTGGAGACCTTATGGAGCTTTTCCCATCACCTCGTCCATGACGAAATTGTACAAGAATGAGGTGAAAATTATATTATATATATATATATATATGGTTTCCCTTTTGTTTTCTTGGTTTGAAGCCATAATTAACCAGATATTCTACTATAGCCTTCTGTAACTTTTGTTTGCAACTTTAATTCTTATTCATTTGGAAGGTTTTAGCAACATCTGTTTCGCTCATTTTGTAGATTCAAAATGAACCTACCTTCTGTAATTCTTTGAATAGCGATGCGAAGCGCCTTGAGTGTTTTTAATTAATTTGTTTGTACTATCATGGAACTTCCGCTTCTGGCCTACGTAAACGTTGGTGGAGTGAGTCTGTCCCAATCTCTGCTGACACAGAGTAATTGCAGCTTGTTTTCACGAACAATAAAATAATTCCCCACAGATCTCATCGGTAGTTCCTGTTCATCCGACTCCGGAAAAAATGTGCTTCACATTCACTGTAAGTACTATCGCGCACGTGTAGCTCTGGAAGAAATCCAACAAGAACAGGATGCGAATGACGCGGAGGGGATTATTGTATACTTCGACCCGGAAAAGGTACAGTAAAACTGCTAGTTATACTTCCATAATTTGTTACCTAGCAAGTCATTATTGTCCAAGTGCATTGTCCTTTTCATTTGTGAAATAATTTCTTGTGCTGTATGTAGCTTGAACACCAACAAAATTTACGGAAGCGCCTTATAAGTGTTCACTCTTGTTAGTAGTTGTCTGCCGCACCCACCTACTGCTACTAGTTTCAAGCTTCGTCCTTGCAACAGTCAACGCCTCGAGCATGTATCATATCTATATGATTTTCGGTGGAATATAGACTTGCTCATACTCTCCACCGACGTTTTGCAGTTTTTTTGCACCACCGGTTTGTTGGCGCAGTACTGTTGATTTGTCCAGGCCAGCGCAACTGTTTTTCTAAGAAGCTCACAACCGGAGCCTTCAGCCATCCAAGGCTTAACCCGTAGGGCAGCGGAACAATTCGTGAGGAGGAAGCGGCCGCCTCTGGTAACAGTCAAAGACTGTTTACGCTTATACGCGACAGCGGTGGGCGTCGAACTTCGGTTAGGGAAGTCGTGTGCTATAAAAATGGAGAGCTCATCCATGGTAGACAGGAAAGACTGGACCGTTGGGCAGAACATTTCAAGGATCAGTTTAATTGGCCATACGCTATCGCATCTAGTCCGACGTCTGGAGCTGTGAATCCATGGGAGGTGTCACTTGATCCCCCAACGGAAGTGGAAGTGCAGTCGAATATTCGGCTTCTGAAGAGGGGAAAAGCTGCCGGTCCCGACGACCTTCCCTCAGTTCTTTTCAAATTGGGTGGAGAAGCTCTGGTGAAATCCTTTGTCTTCTTGCTTCATGGATTTTGGAGGAGGAACGCATTCCGTTATTGTAAGGTCTCACTGATTGTATCCATTTTCAAGAAGGGCACGCGGAGTGACTGCAGCAATCATCGCGGGATTAGTTTAATTCCGATAGTTACTAAGGTGCTAGCTTTGATAATGCTGTGCCGTTTGACACCGATTCGCGAATGTATTATCCGCGAAAGTTACATTAGCGAGAGTAACATCCGCGAACAACAGGCTGGATTTCATCCAGGTCGAGGTTGCATCGACCAAATATACTCACACTTCGACAGATACTCGAAGCGCGTCACACACACACACCGCCGCTGTCTTACGATGACGATCTTCCTCGACTTGAAAGGCGCGTTCGATTCAGTGGATCGGACAGCACTATTTTGTGTTCTCCACGGGAAGGGTATGCCAACGAAATTCGTGAACCTGCTGCGAGCATTTTGCTAGCGTACCTATACGGTGAACTATCGAGTTCATCCAAAACGGCTAGCGGCTTCCGACAAGGCTGTCCCATCTCCTCATTCTTGTTCAATTTCGTCATGGACGAGGTGATGGGAAAAGCTCCATAAGGTCTCCAAAATGCAGGAGTCAAACTGGGAAATCAAGGGAAGCTGTGTAATCCAGATTATGCAGATGACTCGTGTCTGTTCGAATCCGCGGACCGTGCTCAACGCGCACTAGGAAGACTCGCGAGATCCGTAGCTCGGTTCGACGTGTGCTTTGCACCTTCAAAGTGTGAAGTGCTGTTACAAGACTGGACGACAGTAGTCACGAAATTGATACTGGATGGAGAGGAACTAACGATTGTGAACTGTTTCATCTACCTTGGTAGCTGTGCGTCGAACGATGGTGGCTCGGCAGAAGAGGCAAATACACGTATATCGAAGGCTCGAGCGGCTTACGCTGAAATGAAGCACTTGTGACGTCAGCCTGATATTTCACTGAAGTTGAAAGGTCGTGTGCACTGTGCTGCAGTGCGATCAATTCTGTTATACGGTTGCGAGATATGGAATATTCGACCACCGATGTCTACGTGGTATGGCTAGGATTGCATGGAGTGACCGAGTGAGTAATGTGGAGGTCAAGAACCTAGTACTAGGTGCCGGCTCTCAGAACACCTTGTTTCATCGTATGAGACTTAGCAGACTACGCCGGTTGGGTCACGTGTTGCGTATGGCGAACACTCATCTACCATATCGTGCCTTATTTTTGTGTTCCTCCCAAGGAATGGAAGGAGACATGTGGAGGTCAGCAGATGATGTGGCAACGTGGGATGAGAAAATGTACAGCGAAGTTAGGTAAAGTAGGTGTCCCACGTCTTCGTGGTTGGGGGTCCGATAGATCAGTCATCTAGCTGGCTGGAGACACTGAAGGATACGGCAGTGAACCGTGAACAGTGGCGCTCCCATGGTCATTTTCTATCGAATTAGAATGAATGTTAACTTGTGTTTGTGGTGTTGGGCTGCTTTCCGTTTGTCGGCTGCAGCAGCAGCTTATCTTTTCCCTCTGTGTGGGTCCCCTTGGATATTCTTTCTTTGTATAGAAATGTGTAACTCTGTGAAAAAGGCATCGGTCAGTGCAGCTTGCGTTGTTGTTTAGTGCTGAACGATGATGATGATGGTGACGATCATGAAGCAGCTACCACAGGATTTCAGGATTTCGAATTGGTTTTCACCGTGTGCCTCTGAACGCACTTTTCTGGTCGAAGGTGGATTTTTCAGGCTCTGAGTTGACATTTAGCGTCGATCACGTCTCTCAGTGCTGCAAATAACCATGCGTCGCAAACGATCTCTGCTCGGAGAATCTTATTGCCTTTTGGTGGCGTTGTACTTTCCACTGAACGAGTGGCCGGCGCCCCGTCGCGCTGACTGATTTTTTCTGCCATTCTAGAATGGGCAGGTAAACCCGTATTCGAAACCCGCTATGGGCGGCGTACGAAGCTTGAGACTGTGTGCTCACTGGCATCAGTTGTGAACGTGTGTAATGGTCATCCAGGATGTCCGAGCTCGTCCGAAGGGAATATGAACTTAGCAGTCAGTCACCGGTTCCAACGGGTTACGGACTCCACGCTCCGTTCTGTTGCTTCGCTTGTCAGGCTTTGGGTAGCTAAAGGTTCTGGCAAATCTAGTGATACTGCGTCCATAGCCAAGTCGCAGGTCTTCTCGATTACATTCCTTCATTGATAGATTATTTTTTTTTACGAAATCGCCCTGCTTACTTTCCGTTGCGCATGCAATCACTCTCGAGTCCATCCGTTTTCTTACTTTTTCTGTATGTGGCTAACGTAGACTCGAGACACAATCTAATGTACCCTAATAGATCTATTTCTCCACTGGAGAATCCCCCAGCTCTCCTCCCACTCATCGTTCAAACCTGTTACTCATAAGTCCGAAAACTGATTTAGCTTAAACCTTGACTAGTATTTTCGTTAACATCCGCTGCCCACAGGAGACCTGTATTCAAGGCCCCAGTCGAAAAACGGAATTATCATCGACCATTAGAAGTGGTACTGATTATCTGCTTTGTTTTGAATGCACTTAATCTCCGAGGCTCCTGATCAAGCTAGGTTTCGAATAGTTTTAAATAATAGAGGCAAGGCTGATCTCTCAGTGGATTCCAGTTGATAATCAACTGTGATGTATATGGCAGAGGCTAGTGCGAAACAAGCGGCAGCAAGCTAATAGGCTCGTAATTTTTTCGTATGTTCTCGTGGATTTTATCTCGAGTGCAGCGGGGTTGGTTTCTATCACCGTCTTTACGAACTACTCAGAACAGCACAAAACTGACTGGAAAACTTATCTGGATTCCGGTCACGCATTTGTGTGTCAAGCTCTCTGCGAACTTTGATGGGACAGCCAGAAAATCGGTATCCCGAGTCGAAGCCAGACAATCGAAACCTATGCTAATTAAATTTCAGATTGAAATGAGAAACAGGTAGGGTCAATCCCCTAACATCCTCAAGAACAGCGCTGGGCTTCAGCCAAGTCGGCCTTATAGTCTACTTGTTTAACTACTTGCGGGGTTACTTCGAGGTCGACTGATGAATGTCCACAATTTAGTCCCAGTGGCTTTAACCGCCAACCAATCCCGCCTGGCTCTGAAACATTAGCTCATCGTAAGCCTAAGCAGAGGTCGCAAGAACTGGTGGTCGAAACAAGCTAGTAAGATGAAATACTCAGCTGCTGCCTTAGGTAACATCTGAAAAGTTTTCCGTCTAGTTCAGTTGACTGGCCCCAAAAGAAGAGGGACAGTCTGCAAAGCCCACGGAGAGCCTAGTTATGATCTTCCTTGGCGCCTGGAGAGTTGGGTTGGACACTTCAGTCTCCAGTTTAACAGACTCCCTGCGATTGTCACCATATCTTCTGCCGGACATAGCCTTCTGTGGTCACTGTCGTTCGATCCGCCCAGCGAAGCTGAACTCCGTACCATACTTACACTCCTCAAGCGTTATAAAACCCCTGGCCCAGATGGCTTGCCATCAGTTTTATTTCAAAAGGCGGAATGTGATATGACGAAATAACGGATTCATATATAGTCCAAAGTGTGAGGCGAGAAGTTCCTCTGAATTGGAAAAAATCAATTGTGTACCCTATCTTCCTGAAGGGCTGTTGAACTATCTGTGGGAACTGTGAAGAAATCGACTTAATTCGGGTTGCGTCAATAGTTCTTGTATTTGTTGCTCTCCGTAGACTAGTAACACAAAGAAGAACAAATCCGTGAGGAGCAACTGGGGTTTCACCGTGGTTGAGGTTAGACCGATGAGGTATTCACTGTACGTCAACTGCTGAAGCATCGGCAAGCTTATCGTAGGCCGGCTATCGTGTTTTCATAGACATCAGGTTAGCTTTTGATTTAATTGGGAGGGCTATTCTGTGGTATTGTGTTCTGAAACACGATGTGTTTGAGAAGCATGAATCAATCATCAAATCCTTCTTTCATTATACTTCTGGACTAGCAAGAGTTCGACAAGTGTCTTGTTTTGTCGTTTCTCCATATCTTTGCTATTGATGTCATTCTTAAGGGATCGATCGAGGGCCTCGTAGATGGTGTCGGATTCCTATCCGAGCACGGAATTACCGACTGGGAATATTCCGGCGACGCCCTTCTCACTGCTAACAGCCAAACAGCCAACTTCTAAAATGTTTGATAACTGAAGTAACCTGGTGCCATGTGCAGTTCGCACCACCATAGTGTAAACTTTTGCTGCAGGATTGGCGAGAGCGTCCACCTGCTTTGTGCTTAGGCAAGGGAAGACTGGAAAGTGCTAAACAGTTTGCTTATCTGGGAATTTATATTTCTGGAAATGGAACTGTAAAAGGAATATCTGTACGTATTTCAAAGGCCTGCTTTTTCTAACCTCAAGCACTTGTAGCGCTTATCTGACGTCAGCATTTCTTTGAGTGAATAATACCACTTTTCTCCCTGTACTGCCGTATAATTACGAAATATGGCTCCTCCAAGTCCAGAACATCCTTTGCCTTATTGTTCGACGCCCGTTGCATACGTATTGGTGGGAGCAACACGTCAACAACGGTGAAGTGTGCAGCCGAATTCTTAGCATTAGCTACTTTTTACTGGGAAGGGCGATATTCCAGAAGCGACTCGAATGCCTCGGTCACAATGAGATTGGCTTTTCCATGCCTGCCGCTTCGCTCATTGTTTGCACTCTCTAGACATAGGTGGAACAAAGAGCTTGGTGGTCAAACAATGATTTAGCTTAGAGGAATAAAAAGCTAACAGATTTCCCCTCACGAGTAGGACCATCTCGGCTGCCATGCTGGGACGGTAAGGATCAATAAAAGCAGGTTTGTTTCCCTTATGGACACGGCGCGAAACCAAAGACAATGGCGTGAGTGTATTCGTCTTTGTCACAACTAGCAAAAGTTACGAAAGAACAAAGTGAGTACATAACAAAACCAAAAGCAATTTTATCCATTTTGTTTTTTCTGGGTCTTTCTCCACTATGATTTCATCTACTCTACCTTCAGCAGTTGTACCATGTTTTGCTTTGAAAAATCTGAAACCAGACAGTTGCGAAATATAGAGAGTGAGTCTTTGTGTGAGGGATGCATCTTCCGCTTTGTCTGTCACAAGGCCAAACCAAACTGTTGCATTGGTTACCAGTGGGTTCGCGATGAGGGATTATGGCCGGAAGTTTGCGGTCGGTAAACGTAAGCGAATGAGGTCTGGTCGTGCCAAGTTGTGAATGCGTTCCGACGGCACTGACAGAATGAGACGACATTGTCTCATTGGCCACCACGTAGTATCAAGTGAGTGGACGGCAAGATTCCAAAGGCAAACCGGGTGAACTCTACAGTCAGCGTATCAAACCATCAGCGTGAAGCGTAAGGTTTTTCACAAGACGGCCTTGACTACATTAGACCCGAAACTGAATAACATGGCGGACCAGTAAGTCGGTGACTCGAAGAATCGATTAATGCATGACAACTCTACGGCTGCGGATACGCATTCGGTAACTTTATAAATTCGAGGGATTTTCTCTCATAAAACTAGATTTCTATCGGATTTGCTTGGTTGTTTTTGCTTGAGTTAGTGGGAACGGATGATTGCTGATTAGCAGTAGAAACGATGGTTTCTTGGGTTGTAACGGTTGACTAACTTTCGCGTTCTCAACCGCATTGTTTGGTCTGCCCGATTTTTTGCTGTGCATCCTTGAACCCGGTCGTGTACTTGATGTTTCCTCTCGTTTATCAGGATTCAAGTTGGCAGGAAGCCCAACGGTGGTTAGATGTGGCCGACCGATTGGACATACCATTGCGAATTTTGTTGTGTCACCGCATCCCCACGGAACCTTATTCGCACACAGGCGTGGTTCGCAATTTACCTGCCTATTTTCAGGTGGCTGTTCGTAAGGAATTTGAACTGATTGAACTTGAGCCATATCCTGCTGACATCGAGGAAGGTGGGTTAATTTTTTTATTTATTTGATGCTGCTAGTGGTAGACGGTCACTTCCTGTCATCCGGTTCGATAACATCCTTGACCCACTAAAACCTAATTTGGTTTAGCATCTTATTTACTGGTTTTTCTGCTAGGGCCATGTGGCTTACCTTTTTCATGACTTCCAGGCTCCAGCGGGCACTAAAATCGTGATCGAATAATGGAGATGTGTAAAAGTTATGGACGATAACTAAAGAACGGTTATCAAGATAACCATCGAGAAGATGAATCGAAAGAAGAACAAAAAAAACTCGTCGGGAATCGTGTTCAGTTACGAACGGTTGCTCACTTTTTTCCAGGCCACCCAGCAAAGTTAATCGTCAGTCTTGCGTGCTTTCTGTTACTCCTGATGAAGACAAGAAAGGTCGATAAAAGGTTTTACTGTGGACAGTCAAAAAGTGACAGCAGAAATTAAGAGCACTTGCATCATGCCTGTCTCGAGAAAATCACCTTGGCTCTTTGAAAAACCTTTATGATTTGATAGACGAAATAGTTTGTCGTTTGTACCTTATTGTCGGTGGCATACTTGGTCCATCGCATAACA
This sequence comes from Fasciolopsis buskii, assembly GCA_008360955.1. Taxonomy (NCBI): domain Eukaryota; kingdom Metazoa; phylum Platyhelminthes; class Trematoda; order Plagiorchiida; family Fasciolidae; genus Fasciolopsis; species Fasciolopsis buskii. Next base: position 331,080 of record LUCM01008245.1, on the reverse strand, counting down.
GTGGGCTCAACTACAGTAAAAAAAACGGATTGCGATGATCTAAAAGTCTTAAGTCCACTCCCGTATTCGGTGCTTGTCTACAATAAATCGTCTAAGTTACTAACACTTCACAATGGTACGACGGAATAGGTAAAGCAAAAATCCAGAATGCAAGTCCACTCCAGCGCGATCACCATAACCACCGCACCCCAACTGCAAGCACCATCAGTCCCATCAGCACTGGTTAGTGCCGCTTCATACACAACGAACTTATCAGTGAAGTAGTCATTGTCGTGCATTTTGCTTAGTAGATGTCCCAGGGTCGAATTAGGTTTCGGTCGTTCACTTTAACTTTCGTCAGTTTATTACCGGAATATTGCAAGATCTTGTTTTATACGCACTTCCGTGGTACCTATCGATAGACGGGAACAAATACGATAAACAGGTAAAGGTGCTTTAGTTGACCGCTGTCAATACGTACAGAACCGTCCAAACGAACTTCGCAGACAACTGTTGACTGCGATCCATTCTAACAGTACGAGCTCGACTATCATGATCAGACCGATCCCGGCGCCAGCGTGCTCACGAGTGCTCGATACCAGCTCACCTGACACGTGAAGAGCGAAGTGAAATAGGTTGTGCTCCCGAATTCTGATTTTGTATGCACGTTTCGGAGGCGCGCCTTAAATCTTTCGAATATTTCAAGCGTTCTAATTGAAGCAAATTGTCGTCTCATCTAATTTATAGATGTACTTAACACAACTATCCTTCCGTATGCCTACTGATCCCTGCAGTTTCACTGCATACAAGCGACTGTTAATCGGGATCCAGTCTACAAGGATTGCTTCAGCCTTCTTACTTACCACTATCCGTACACCACGTTGGCCCACAATTTGAGCTGCTTCGTCTCCTGAGGTGTACGGGAAATATCTTGACGAGACATTGGGCGCAGTCATTTGCATTACATTACTCGAATCCTGAATTCGCGTTTCAGTCACGCAGATGATATCAATCGAAAGTGAGTCTATTATCGGGGCTAAACATGCCTGTTGGCCAATCTACATTAAAGAGCGCACATTGAAGGAACTGAGATTCAGAAGCTGATGAGGTTTGAGAAAATGAGAACTAACAAACTGTGAACGACCTACTACAATATTTGACAACGAACCGTTGCGAAATTGCTCATGTTGCCAGTGGGGACATTATAGGTAGACCAAGGGTGGCAGAGATTTGGTTGGAAATAAAAGCGACAGGTTGGATAAAAGAAAGAGAACTCTGAAAAGTGTCATGCTTATTACTACCCAACCCGCTCGATGCAATGGCAGCGTGGTCCTGACTATCCTACACGACGACCGATGCAGTATGGAATTCTGTGTAACTCATAGGGATCAGTGGATGGGTACTGTTACAGGGTGCAACCGCTAAGCAGAAGAACGATTAGGGTTCTCAACCAAAGCCTTTGGTTCTGACAAGAACCTGACCGCAAGGCAGCGGGGCATGGCTGAGTGGAAGCCCATCTATCTGGATCGATTATTATTCCACTCGTTTTTCCGGCTGAGCTGCTAACTCAAATTAACCCCCAACTTGGAGGACCAGGAGACTACTTCGTCAGGCCTCTACCCATTGACGTTCCAGGCATGATCTTCGGCTTGAGATAAGCCATCCTGTATAGCTCGTTGGATCATGGAGGCACGCAAGCCGTCACACGTCAAGGCGTAGTCTCGTTGTGATAGGCATGCAGCTTCGTATGTCTCAGATGTTTTTTTACAATTTTTTACAACCAGATACATGAAGTTAGAATGACGTGGAATGGATAAACCTTATATAACCTGCAAGACTCATATCCATTAAGGGACCGACAATCCTGGCCTCAGAAGCTTGGAGTTAGAACAGTCGCTACCCTCGTTCAGTGGGCAAAATGTGCTGACAAATCGATTGATAACAAATTTCTATCCCCGGCCAATTGCCCTTTGGAATACAATCTCAGATCATCATCGGGGAGCACCTCTCATTAGAACTCATCAGAGGCACATATCCCCCATCACACAAGGTCTAAACCGGGACCTTCCAACTTTGCCACCAAGTTCAGCACAGGCTAATCAGAACTGGCGAGTTAAGTTTGTTCAGCTGTCATCCTCAGTGGCAACCAGCAATTTCGGATGACCTGTGGTTTGTGCTTGAAAGTTGTAGTCCGAACATTAGTCAGTCATGCATGGAAACATCAGTTCCACACACTGCCCACAAGTAATTGTGAGCTACTTGCCGGTGGTGGCCAAATAGATAGGGTCGTGGCGTTTGGTCTTGAAAATCGCGGGTTCGAGTCCTCCCACCACCGGTCAACTTCCCCACTTGGCATCCCTCTGTTGGCCTGAAAAATGATGTACATGGTTATTTCATTAATAAAAGGAAGTGAAAGATAAAAGATATAAGCATATGGTAACTAATTGTTTTCCTTCTCCGAGTTGACTGACAGGAACGGCGATCCTGTCCTCAGGGTTTCTAGATGGCGAACGGTTTAAAACCACTAAACAATTACACGAAACTTTCGAGAATCATTTCACCACTCTGTACGCTTTCAGGTGAAGAATTCGGTGTGAAACGCATAAAGTCAGCTTTGGAAGCGCACATGTGGCCAAATTTAGAACTACTGGGTAAGTATTTGGGAATATTTGTGTTCGTCTGATTTGCTCAACTAAATCAGACATTTTTCGAGTGTTTAACTAGCAATCCTCCGTGACAATCGGTCACAGGAACTTCAATGATAAACGGTTGTAAAAATGCGAAAGTCAGTTGAGAAACTTTGGCTTTTTCACTTAGTTTTTTGTTCCATTATTTTGTATTGTATTCTACCGTATTTCATTCTTATTTTTCGTCAAGGCATCAGACTTTCATTTGAGCGATTGATTCATTTATTTTTTAGTGATGGTTCATCATATGATGTTAGGTGTTGTGCCATCATTTAACTTGATATTTATTCCATCTGCCCCCCCGGCGATAGTCCACAACGCTTGCGAATCCGTCTAATCCTTTTGTTGGACTCGGAACTTCGGGTAAATGGCTGTAATTCGAATGCTGCTCTCCTCGGCCTTTGTTTCACTCGCTAAGTGCACACATACTTTACTGTCGAATAATCAAAAAAAGTGTTGAGAACCATGGATTGCTTGGTTGGGGTCTTCTTTTTATTTCCTCTCATGTAGGCGGTTTTCGGTACGAACTGATTTGACCATCGATTTGGCAACGCAATTAGTCCGGAAAATTTTGACATAGCAGTGGTTTTAGCAACTTGCAAACGTACCGATTAAAGCTGACTGGTTTGATACGTAGCATAAGCATCGTCAGCATCATGGAGCTACGCGAGTTTTGTGCCTTGTTAACTCGTTCGTTTGTTTTTCTGCATACGTGAATCAACCAGCTGTGTACAGGCTCCTTGAATGCTCTGTATTGTGATTCGGCGTGTTCACCGAACGAAAATAAGGGATTTCTATACTATTTTACATCGAGAAAGAAAATCTGTTGCAAAAGTTTCTCATTGATACCCGACTCAAGTCTGCATACTTTCTCATTTGAACCACTGGGACGACATGAAGTTCTTTGGTAGGCTGCGAGGCTGCACGCTTCCCTACGCATCTCCAGATTGCAGATAGGAGAGCGAATGCCATTCTTTCTCCAATCTTCTTTTTTGTTTACGTTAACGTTTTTCCTTGCAGGCATGTTGATGACATGTTTTTGGCTGTCCTTATAATGCTCAAGGAACTCTTAGTCATCTGTAAGATAATATAAGTGTACTCAGTGACCGGCCTTCCTCTCGTTCCCTGTCACTGAATGTTCTTGAATATGATCTGCCCTCTAACCTCCAACGAGGTTCGCAGTATCTGTCTATCTTTAGTGACCTCCCATCGTTAGAAATTAATAATGAATACATCCGAAGAGATTCTTCTGTTCATCTACTGTACCGTGTTCCGTTTTCCGTTCCCCGCAAAGAGTGAAGGTAATCACATGGAGATCAACAGATGATGTGCGAGTGGGGAATGAGAAAATATGCAATGAACTTAGGTATAGTGGGTGCCTTTTTCGTTGTTTCGTCCCAAGAGATCCGTCAACTAGTTGGGTGGAGACACCGAAATATATGGCAGCAATCATGTCTCTTTCTGTCGAATCAGAATGATTGGAAAATGTGCGTCTGCAGTTAGACTGTATTCCGTGTGTTGACTACCACGACCTTTTCCTTTTTCTTTTGCATCTGATCACTATCCATCTCTGTACTTCCATTCTTCTTATTGCAGCGCGTAAATCGGTGAGAAAAGCACCGGTCGGTGGGGTTTGCCTTCTTGTTTAGACTAGGATACATTTGACCCGCAAGCTTTCTTGAACCATGCGAGCTTCTTATCCTTTGTGCTGAATATCCTACGTATTTGTTCTTCAATTCATTGCTTCATGCTTTCCCGCCTTTATCACTTCCCAGTACCTTTAAAAAAAGGAATTTCGAGCTTATCGTCAGGCCTGAAAAACAAGGAAGGTTAACAGATAAACTTGCGGAAAAATTTTGATGTCCGTGATGGATTTTCGAGCAGTAGACTATCCAACACCAACCAGTCTCCGGACAGTATCTTCCGATTTTCCGACTCGTTCCGTATTTAATCTCCTCCGGTCTTGTACTTTCACATATAGCAATGATGTTATTTCTCGCTTTCTTCGTTTACACGTAAATAACGAGATGACTAATGATGTTCGAGCTCACTTCTAGTGATAGTATATACGTGCATTTATTCTCCATTATCGTTTTATCAAATTGCTTATTTTGTCATAGTGCCCATTGATACATGTTTGTGTCTCCCCATGTATTTGTCATACGTCCTGTGTTTGGCCTGGAGATCCATCCTCGTCCGGCCGCATACAAATACTATTCGACTTTGATTTCAGTGGTGAACCGTGGCTAAGGTGGGGTCACATTCACCGAATAGGCGGTCATGGAGAAGCAATGGCTATGCCGGGGACATGCTTGGTTTTCGACCGACAAAAGATTTCCCTGCAAATTATTACAAAAGTCCGTTGTGGAGAATTTCATCCACCATCTACTAAGGCCGTAATCCTTTGCCTTCCTTCAACACATGGCATATAATCAAAGGCGTATCAACTAAATTTTCTGGTCACCGGCTCTACTTTAATCTTTGGGAAAGGTTGATCTCCTAAGCTGAATTGATCAAAAGACCTAAGTGTGAGGGGATAGCAGCTCAGTCGACATTGGGCCTCGGCGTGCTACGGCTGCCTCATTGATTATGGGTGGTCGCGCGATTATGGACCGTGGTAAACAAATCGCAATCAATGCCTACTCGTGGGGGCAATCCGATCGTGTTTGATAACTGACAGCTGCCAGCCGGCACATTGGCATAACTGGAATGTGAGAGTCACATCGTGATTTGTGACAGCCAATCAGGATGGGGGAGGCCGGATTCGATAACAAAACAACTTAATCAGGCTGGTTTTGCCTAAATCAGTGGGTAGTGACGATACCAATCTAGAGCCAGGACTGACTGAACGAAAACCAGACCACCGGAACAATAACAAGGTGTTTCTCAGCAGTAATAGCTGCAATATCGATCTGTGGTTCCCAGCGGTTTACGAACGCCCCGCTTACCTTTGCTACCTTGTTGATCCTCATGACACAGTTGCAAGCTGCCGGGTGTTTCCCTTGGTTTTTTGATCAGGAAAAGGCCACCATCCAGGTAGTCATTCGTGAATGAAGTGTGTTCGAACTCACCGAATACGCGACCGCAGACAGGCAGCTTCGGCATTGACGGCGTGATGGGATTTTGTCAAGCAAGCGATCCCTCGAAAAAATTCCACAAGATCTTGCTGGTGACATTGTGGCGTGGTGAGTGCGGTCCCCCAAACTAAATAATGTCATTGCCTTTTGTGTTCCACTGATCCGGATGGGTTTACCGAAAGGGGTGCATGAATCGATCGACCGACCACCGGCTCGTTTAAAATGACTGCTGCTTTGCAGAACGCGTTTGGTTACGCAAAGACCAGAGGTGTGTCCTCGAATAAGATCTACTTTGAACCGGGCGACCGAGCAACGCAGCAGTCCACAACGCGTATAACCATGAGCATGACTGATCTTCGTACGCACGTTTTTCACTCTCTTGCCGTACACAACTGTTTATTCCTCTGATGACTCCTGTTACCTCCTCCCATTCACCCAATTTCATCACGTTCATCGGAAACTGTAGTCGGTCGTGCTCATGGTAATGTCACTGGAAGGAATGCTGTCCCTGTTCTCTCCAGTTCTCCTTTAGGTAACATCCAAAACTCACCGAATTCGTTTGCGCCAGGTGGGACACTTTATCGACCTTTGCTACTGCAAGCCAGTCACGTTCAGTGTGTGAACATTAGTGTGGATAGAACAATAGACTTGTTTAGCTCGTACACTGGAGACCCTAAGTCGTCGATGCAGCACATCGACGACTCAGGGATTCAAGACCCCAAACGTCATTCGGCTGACAGCCCCAAAATAGGTCTTTTGTTCTCGAATGACACACTTAAAAAACCCTTTTGATCTCGATTCCCGTTATTCTGAAAATAGAGAACGGTTGTCGGACTTGTGTTCAAATCACCGATTGTTTCCTACCAGTACGAACCTCAGGCGTTCCAACAGCAAGTACGCTAACTGACGCCCGCCTTCTTCGAGTCATCTGTGGACCCAAATCGACCACATCGCAACTAGTTACAAATGCCGATGCTGTCTAGAAGACTGTTGGTCGTATTGGAGCACTCTCTTCGATTCCGACCATACGTTAGTAAGTATCAAGTTGTTCATGTGTCTTTGGTAGGCACTCAAAACGAACGATGTAGCGTCGGTTGGATTGCACCAGGCTATCTGATCCGATTGGCCTGTCACTCTTTCGAATTGCAGTGGCTGAAAACTGAATTGGCCCCGCCTAATAACATTAATTGGTATACCTCGATTATCAATAATATCTTACTTTCTGCTCTCTTGGTGAGTTGTATCCTGACCCTTCACGTTATGACACCCTGGATATCTGTCTCTTTACTTGAACGATAAGTGCAATGAAAGGGACATGGTCCATAGTCATTAGAGGCCTAATGCACGAGAAGAGGGAGGAGGGCGACAATCACTACGCTGACACTTGAAGTGGCATTGAATCACATAAGGCCATTCCGGGTTAGGTGTGGTAACGAGCCGGACGACAGCGGGTTGCCAACTACCATCTCGTGAGTCCCTGCGCTTCCTTGACGCAAGTCAGTCCATTCCAGCTGGTAACGGGTACAATAAGGCAGTAAGTGGTGTTGTATCGTTTTTTTCTTGACGTACATGTCATGCTCACAGGTTCCACATTGTCCGTGACTTGGCCATTTCATCTATGGGTATACAACACGCAACGTGATGAGTTTAGGTAGATTTCGTTATCATTAAGCAACGAAGAATTAGCTGTTATGCTGTTCAGTGAAGACAATTTGCTATTCCCGTCTGGTTATCAAATGTGACTTGCTGAGACCTTATATGGTTCTGTATCACTCCAAATTTCATGGTAAAGCTTGCTGGTTCCCCCTTCCTATGTAATGTGCCTTAGTGGCTGTGGGACAACTCCTTCCACTACAGCCATGCATTCTGCAAATGGTTGAAAATTGGACGCTTGTCACTGCTGAGGGATGCGGCAAAGACATCTCTATCCGAAATTTACCACCTTCTGCGCTTCATTGTGATCCGTGTGCAAGTTCTTTTACAAGATGCATTTAGAATTTCAAGTACCATGGAGTTATTTTTCCTATCAGTTCTTTTTTTGTGTGGATTTCTAGATGACTCGATTTCCAAGCGCGCCCAAAATCCGCTGATAGCACAACTCAACTCCAAGTCGAAACATTGCAGCACCACTGTAGATCAACCTCCCCCATCAAGAACTTGTAATGGGCCTGTGTGCCGTGAACCATGTGACTTGTCATGTTCCCCAAAACAAGAAAGTATCAACGAGACAAAGGAAGCGAACTCATCAGATTACGGTGACGAGTGTGTAACCAATGAGGGGAAGAAGGTTGAACACCAGGAACTTGATGGAACATCCAGCGAAGATGAGGAAGACAAATTATTTGATGGGCAGTCTCTCGATTCGTTTGAACGTGCATTTAGGGCAGTTATGAATACCCGAGAACGTCTTGGTGGTCTGGATAATGCCACTCGACGCAAAATGGCGGAAAAAGTGAGTTCTGCTTTTGGCATGCGGTGGATTTTTAGGCACCGTTTACAAACACGGTGATCTTAGCATATGTGACGACATAAGCAAGATGTTCTTTTGACGGCTCACGAGTGACGGCAACAAGCCATTTTCGCTCATTCTTGCTACTGTTTTGAAGTAGTTGGGTGTAATTAAAACCATCTGTAAAACTAATAGCGGGCCCATAAGCAAGGAACAACACTGCCCCGAATATTGGGTGGGAATTACTATTAAAAACATCGCTTCTAAATTTCAAAGGCACCTGCGCAAGGAGGTTGGTGAAATTTAGTGTGCTGGTCTCTTAACACTTTACCGTACTGATCATACAATAAATTAGAGGTTAAAGAGTGTGCTGCTTCAATACCACTCATGCCTCGTACATATGATATAAGATTCGACAGTAAAAGTTCATACAGTCGTTTCGGCCCTGGCTGCCACTTGTGTTATTGGAGAATTACTGATCCAATTTGGCTGTTGGTGTTAATTGCCAACATTTGTGATCAGCTGTACTTTGCTGTACTCTCGCTTATAGGAAGTACGTTTCACACAGAAGGTCCGGCTTTGGGTTCTTTCGATTTGAGGTGCTTTTGACACTGGCACGATGTTCGGCTACCAATCACAAGGTGATTGGTGTCTGTCAAGATCGTCCACCCCCACTGTTTCAGTTCGCTCGTGACCACACCTGACCTACTTTAATCGCGCACATTTCTTTATCAGTCTCAGTTTCAGGTTCGTGGTCGCCAGTCTCCCTCCTCGATCTGATGAGTCCTAGAGGCTGTAGAAAATGGTCTTTCACACTTAAAGCATGTTATATAAAAGGTAAAATGAAATTGAAGATGCAGTTCGTTGAGCTCTCTTCGTTCCCAAGTCAGTTTCTTCATCTAGGGTCATCGTAGATCTATATTTCAAATCGGTCGTTTTAGTGTTAAACCACTGTTATCTGAATTTCCATGTAAACCCTAGTCGTTTTTTTCCCAGGGCCTAGTTCACACTGACTCAGCTTCAGTCCCCACCTCTGAAACTACTTTCAGATGATACGTTTAAGAAAAATCGCGAAGAGGATACTCTGAGCATATATGGTCTAAAAATGGTCTACATCCATCAAAAATAGCGTGACGTTTGCTCTTCCGATTGCTCCTTACTGGGAAAAAATTCTTTGCTTTGATTGACGCCAACCGTTGATCTTTCTAGTGAAAATTCCCGTGATCCCATCCATCCTGGCCAACTTGCATGCTTGATGCCCTCCAACGGCTAGCAATCACCAGACATGCTCCTGAAATAATGGATCAATTTTCGTTGCTGTATACAAAGAGCATAGAATTTTAGATGTGGAGTGTACTGGTCTTCATAGGCAACTGAGTGATACCTTTTCGCATCGCACCAGCTAGATGCGATTTTATTCGACTTCATTTTATTTTTTTGTCTCCTAGTAGGCCCCTTTCTTACTTCTTTTTCTTTATTTTCCGACGTATTTCAGCTCACTCTTCAGTTGTGGCGAGCGGCAGGTGGTTCATCGGATGAGATCGATGGTCTTAGCGGAGACAGCTCGGACGAAAACCGGTAAACATGACATGCTAAATTAGTTCATCCCTTCACTCGTTCATTCGTTTATTTCACCATTTCCCTCCCACGTTGTGAAATTGACTTTCAGCGAATGCCATTAACTTCTGTCTGCACTTTACTGACCCTACTTGCACAAATATCAATCGGTTCTCGTCATATCATCTCAGTTTTGTAATCTGTGATAAAATCTGAAGTTCTTTAATAAAGTATTTAAATCTGGATTTTTTTCAACGATTCTGGAGTTTTGCTTTAACATTCGCTATCAATCACTATCAGTAAGTGTCATCGATCTATCGTTACACTTAATCCACCTGTTTGACACACTGTGAATTCAGCGGGCGGATGGCGGGTTATGCCCGCTGCACTTTTTGACTTGATTACGTGTTAACATTGACAGTTCAGTTCGTTTTTTCTCAATATTTTACCGTTGGTGCTATTGGCCTCAGTCCTCCGTTTGGAGACTGGACGCCAGATTGTTGTGGTGTTGTCCGGATGAATAAAAAATACGAAAAACAGCACGGGATGTCAAAATTAGGCGTCATGAAGCATGCAATAGTGCGAGGCAAGATATCACCCTATTCTTCGCGATCATGTCTGCCGGCCCCACCACTTGTTGGATATTGAGTGCTAGCAGCTTGGAGTGCATGTCTTTTCCATTGTACTCATACTTGAAGCATGTCATAAGAAACTATATAGACAATACAGATTACGCCACTGGCATATGAATCTTAGTGCCCGTGAGACTATGTTCACGGAAGCCGAAGCTGAGCTCGGATAGGAAATTGGACGCACGGGTAAACCGTTGATTCATGATCACACAACCGATGTCGTCGTTGGTTAACGCACTAGTGAGCGCGAGAGTGCCGAAACCAGGTCTTCTACTAGCTTGATAGAGAAAACTAATACGAGCGACTACGGTATACCGAAAGCAGCAGATAACGTGATTTGAGTGGTTTGGGGACTGCAATTTGATGCGAAAGTACAAAAGTGAATCCATCAGAATAAGGGCAGTATCTTAGGTGAACTAACTAACTAGGTTAATTAGTACGAAACAAAGATAGTCCGAAAAGTGGACGGTGGTAACAAAAGTTAGGAAATACTTGGGAGGAACTCAGAGGTCTCGTCATCTCAGTTACGAACGCTCAGTAGGATTCGTTTCTAAATAAGGGATCTTACAAATGCGAACTTCTTATCCGTTCACTTCAATGTATCGAGAATGCAAATCATAGATTAGACTTTCAAGCCGAAGATACCACTTTACGACCGTTCTCTCAGTGCTGGTTTGGGTCAAATCAAAGCACCGACTACTTATGTAAACAGAACGGTGAATTTTCAGCTTGTCACATCACATAAGTGTACTAGTGTAATTTAAAATATCCGAAATCAACTTCATCACTATTATCATCGTTCAGCGTTAAACAGCAAGGCAAGCCTCACTGGCCGCTGTCTTTCCCTAGAATTGCACGTTTCTTTAAAACAGTTAATATCCAAGGGGAACAGATAGTGGGCCTACACATGTGGGAACAGATAAGGTGCTGCTGCAGCCAACACACGGAACACAGCCTAACTGTACAAACGCACGTGTTTTCAATCATTCTGATTCGATAGAAAATGACAACACGATCGCCACTGTTCACGGTTCACTGCCATATCCTTCAGTGTCTCCAGCCAGCAAGTCGACAAGTCTTTCGGACCCCAACCACGAAGGTGTGAGACCTACTTTGCCTAAGTTCGCTGTACATTTTCTCATCCCACGTCGCCACGTCATCTGCTGACCTCCACATGTCTCCTTCCATTCCTTGGGAGGAACATAAAATAGGGCACGATATGGTAGACGAGTGTTCGTCATGCGCAACACGTGACCCAACCGGCGTAGTCTACTAAGTTTCATACGCTGAACCAAGCTATTCTCAGAAGTGGCCCGCAATACCAGATTCCTAACCTCAATATTACTCACTCGGTCACTCCACCCAATCCTAGCCATTCTACGTAAACATCGGTTGTCGAAAACCTCCAACCGACGAACATCGCCCACACGCATAATCCACGTCTCGCAACCGTACAACAGAACTAAACGCACTGCAGCACAGTGCACACGACCTTTCAACTTCAGTGAAATATCAGGCCGACGCCACAAAAGCTTCAATTTAGCGTAAGCTGCACGAGCCTTGGATATACGCATACTTACCTCCAATCTCTGGCTACTATCGTTAGACATGCAGCTACCAAGGTAGGTGAAACGGTCCACCATTGTTATTTCCTCTCCATCTAGTATCAAGTTCGGCGCTGCTGTCGTCCAGTCCTGTAACAGTACTTTGCACTTTGAAGGTGCAAAGCACATGCCAAGCCGAGCAACCATTCTCGACCGTCTATCTAGAGCACATTGTGCATGGTCCGCAGACTCAAACAGGCACACGACGTCGTCTGCGTAATCTAGGCTACATAGCTTCCTTCCATTTCCCACTTGAGAAAATGTGAGTTAAAAGACCGAAGACCATCTGTTACGCTACTTGACGCCGAACCGTTGCAAGTATCGGGCGTGTGGTCAGTTGGGGCACTGTGGGTAGGCAGAAGGGGCAAAGAGATTGGGTTGGAGACAGAAGCGACAGGTTGGATAAAAGAAAGAGAACTCTGAAAAGTGTCATGCTTATTACTACCCAACCCGCTCGATGCAATGGCAGCGTGGTCCTGACTATCCTACACGACGACCGATGCAGTATGGAATTCTGTGTAACTCATAGGGATCAGTGGATGGGTACTGTTACAGGGTGCAACCGCCAAGCAGAAGAACGATTAGGGTTCTCAACCAAAGCCTTTGGTTCTGACAAGAACCTGACCGCAAGGCAGCGGGGCATGGCTGAGTGGAAGCCCATCTATCTGGATCGATTATTATTCCACTCGTTTTTCCGGCTGAGCTGCTAACTCAAATTAACCCCCAACTTGGAGGACCAGGAGACTACTTCGTCAGGCCTCTACCCATTGACGTTCCAGGCATGATCTTCGGCTTGAGATAAGCCATCCTGTATAGCTCGTTGGATCATGGAGGCACGCAAGCCGTCACACGTCAAGGCGTAGTCTCGTTGTGATAGTCAAATTAAGCGGGCTACTTATCATATAATCGAACAACTGTATGGTGATGAACGCATCTGATGGAAAAATTGTATTTACTCAGTTACTGTCTTCGTCCAATGTGATTTGCCCCAGTTAGATACATTGTTTTTTGCCATCGCCTTTACGCGATTTACCTTTGGCGGTCGACTTTCTGTTTTTGTCTGGTAAACGATACTTAGCACTGGGCTTCTGTGAACTTTGCGTTTGACTTTTTTTAACACGGAATGCTGTTTTATTCGATGATTCAGGTGCGTTCATATCTGGCCTTCTCGAACTCATGCTTAAGACGATCTAGTAACCTGTTCTGGATGAGTATGTTTCAGATGTCTTATCCTCAGGCCGTTGCAGTTGTTCCTGAGCATAGCCGTTCCGGGTAAAAGATATGCGTTGGCTGTCGATGTTGGAACTGCTTTTGTGGTATCATTCGAATATGGTAGGACAATCATTTTAGCAGCTGAAAGACGAAACGTAGCGTATTGGATTACAAAGACAAATCAAACGAATAGGCAAGGAAGCCGAATAGATCAAGGTGGTTGGAACATACGCTTTTAGATTGACTTTCTCATTGTACTCAGTTCTCCGAGACAGACAGTGGTTGGAAAGCGCGTCTAAGTGATCGGTCTATGACGTACCGGAAGGGTATGAAAACTCCAGCCGATGGGTTGTCCCGAATAGGTCGAGTTAGACTGTGGTTTGGGTTTCACGAGATCCTCAACCCGATGGTTGATATTCGTGATATGGTTGGATGGCGCAGTCAGTGGTGTTCACACGTTCAAGATATTTCTGTTTCTCTATAGTTCTTCTGGACAATGTTTTTCCTCACTATTTTTCGGTGTTTTGAGATGGCAACCGAAACCGAAGCAACTTGTCGTATACTTGTTGCTTATGCAAACCGGACTGAAATGTTCGTTTATTCAGATACACTCGTGACATCGCTCACTTTGGTCGAACGGCGACGAATTTACCTTAGCACGTGAAAGACTGCGGTGTCTTCACCGTGTGGAAAATCATTCTGTTCGCAGTTTCGTTCCGAGCCATTTCCTGGAGTTTTAGTATTAGGAATGAATGGAGACACGTTTCACGACGCGTATAAATTACCACCTCACGAATCAGAAGTTATAAGATGGCAAACGTGAGAGACGGTTGGAACAGTCAATATACGCGTCTTCCAGGCTGAGTTGTTTGCGTGGGGTAGTTTTGTCGATTTGGGTCAGCAAATATTACATGATGATACTTGATGCATTACTCCGTCGACCGGTATATAGATTGATCCGTCGTCAGATAACACCGATTCACTGGCATACTGGTTATTTTACTAACTCTCATCTTTGCGTGAAGTGAACTATAACTGCTGGATAGTCGACTATCGAAAACCCGTTCGCATACTGTACGGGTTTTGGATTGCATTAATATTGAATCCGATTCGTTTCACGAGACAGCTGCTCACGCAGTGAGAACACTGAAGTCACCAACGCAAGGCGTGAAAGTGTTGAGGCCACTAGAACTGCTGTATTCAATGTATATGAGCAAAACGAAATGTCTGTAACCGTAGCACATGCCCAGACTGATCCCATGCGGCAGTGACTATTTTGTAAGTAGCCACAGCGTCTATCTATCTGGCTATAACTGGGGAGTAAATAGGTCCACCATAATCCATTGGGTGTCGTGACGCTGGATGCATTTAGTTCCAGTGTTTTGGGATTTAATCCAACGTCACTTTTCGCATATGGAGAATTGTGAAAGACACCTTTCCCCTTAAGTCTCGGTGAGAAACTTAGGGTTTCTGAGCATTTCATCGACCGTGGAATGAAAATCTGTTCACTCGTCAAACCGAGCTTTATTTGGCCTAGTTCGTCCAGTATTCATGAGGCCTGGCCTTATATGAAGAATGACATAATACTGTGACCTATTGCCGAGCCCGAAAACACGAAATCCTGCATGGAGATTTCATGGTCTTAGTTAGGACTTTGTAGAGAACAATTTTGATGGCTCATTGTGGAAAAATTTGGTACGAACAAAAATCAGGACAGTAAAATGTCACTGTAACACCTCATTAGTTCTTGGATGTTACGGTTAGTTGTGACGTTTATCGACGAATATTCCGTGCTATCTGCTGAAATCACAGATAGCAATCTCAAACGTCATTATTATATATATGATCCAGTTTGCTAATAAGTTTTATGATTCACTTGGTTCTAGATAATCACAATGTGACGGTCAGACCGCATTCCAACTCATACGGTCATTTCTGTGAGGCTCTTTCGTGTTATTTCACCATAGACATCTACTTAACCGGTGTAATTGAATTCACACAAAGTTCTCCATCAGGAATTATAAAACATATGTGAGAGTATATATATAAATGGATTGCCAGTCGATTGACTTAAAGGTGAAGGAATTGGGGTTCCAATCATGTGCCCTGAGACAATAATTCATGTATTCCTAATTATTTTTTTCGTTTGATTTTAGAATTCCTCAGCTGGAAAGTTGGGATAAAAAGAAGGAAAATAGTTTATCCACTTAAGAAATCTACCGGTCCCAGAATACCAACATTTCGCTATCCATCCATAACCTCGGCGACAGGCGCACGCACCGTAAAAGGATGCTCACTTGTGTTGCAACAAAATTTGCGTCGCATAAACTCTTACTCATTAGTAGAAAAAATAGAAAACAAAAAGTATCCAAATGGATGATCTATCCGGACCGGTTATTGGCAACAGGTTGCGCAGTTGGGCACATATCTTGTGGGAAAGTGAAATCCACCAAGCAAATGCATGTAACATGAGGATTTCTTTCATAACTCAGTTACTGGATCAGCACTATTTGTTGTGTTAGTAGTAGGGGATTCTGTTTCCATGAAATAACTCGCCATGTGATATCGCTCAACTCACCATTAAGAAATCACGGACGTATTGTACAGCTGTTTTGACCCTGTTTGGAATCGTGAGCGGTGCATACTCACCACGCCCGAATTGGGACGAACGATTTTGAGTTGGACGCCTTAGCCATCATCCTATTGGGCGGTTTGTTGAACTTCGCCACGTGATGTTGCACCTATCCGTCACTGATTTGCATGTCTACTGCCAGCTAGTACAGCGGCGATGATTCCTAACAAGGATGAGGCAGCTGTGTAGTGGTTCCGTGGTTTCTTAATGGTGAGTTGAGTAATGATATCACATGGTGAATTATTTCATGGTAGCACTATTTGTTCTCGAATCCATCCAATCCGATCTCAGCAACCCTCTGTCCGCCATCTCGGAAAAATTCTGATTAGGTGAATCCACACATGTGTGGAAAAGTAAACCAAGGATTAAACAAGGAGCTGCATTTCAAGGTGGATAATACTAGTGTGTCGGGTAGAAAGTTATTCGTCGTTAACGGAAGTATCCAATGGTTTAAATACTTCCTCAATGAATTTTCCTGGCCATATGATGAATAATTTGAAGTTGCATTTGAAATCTCTCTTGACATAGACGCATAAATCTATCGTTGGAGTAGACAAACATTATTTCCAGCGTGATAGTTTAGCTAATTTGATTGATATCCGGTTCTCTATGAATGTACAATCTATACGTTTTCTGAAGCCCTGCTATTGCTGAAGTGGTGGTTTAGATCGCAGACGTTTCGCCAACAGCGGAATCTGTATTATCTATAAGTAGATTTAATCAAATAGGCCAGGTTGCATTTGCAGTTTTCTGGAGAGGTTAAGAAATTAAACCTATCGTCAAGAGTCTCAGAGATACAGATGATCACAAGCAGTTAAAGCTGCTCATTACTCATGTCACCTCCGCATGCGTTAAAGATGTCGTGTCCTTAATGCCAAGCACTGCTATCACAAGGCTCCGAAAATCACTGATATGAGCTGTGAAACAAACGAATATCCAGGACCATCTGACACGTTGCTTTTTGCAACTGTGGTTTTGTCCTGGTCGATCTCCACAGGTTATGGCATTTTCACAGCGAGGTTCCATTTGTTCCACTGATATAAAAAAACGGAATTTCAAATTTGCGTAAAACGTATGAATGATTCGGAACAACATTTGTTCTCTTATCCAAAGTTCAGGTCTGACAGCAGTTATTGAATTTTTCATTCCAATATTTTCAAGCAACTCTTACTACTAGAAAGATCATCGGAGTTTGCCAGCTGGTAACTAATCCACTTATCTAAATCTACACCTGTAATGTGAAATCTAATCCGGTTTGCTTTCCTTCGACTGCTTTTATCAGGTGAAAATATGAAAATTAAATTCCCGATGCGCTAACCATATTATCAAATGCCATCTCGACAAATGTCGATTTTGTCAGGAGACGTTTTCCGCAAAGCCTGCCTCAGTGATCAGTAGTCATCACAGGAGGACAAAAGGTGAATGCAAACGTACTGATCAATAGCCTTGATTCGATGCTCTCTTGCAGTGCCAAACTGCGCTAGCCGCAGTGCTAGATCAAGATATAGTTGGACGACCGAAAAGAACCCAGTGAAACAGACAAAGACTCCTGGCCGGATGATCAACGTTGAATTTTAGCAAAAATAAGCAACGGATACGACTGATGTGAACCGGCCAGGGTACCGATTCGACGATGTGGTAGCATGAGTTGAAGTGGAGAACAAAGATCAGAGCTGGCCAAACAGGAATTGGCTTAAACGAACCAACGGTATCGTAGTCATGCAGCAGGGTGAGAAATATGCTCGAACGTCTTAAAAATACAGAATTCTTTGTTCTCAACATTGGAGTTTCGAGAAATAGATTAGGCAAACGATTTCCTGAAGCCATTTTCTCCAGAGTTTTGAGCTGTTCGTCTAACTTCTTTAGGCTCCGTACTTGAACACATGGAACGTAATTTGACTAAGGAGGTTTCTTTGCATACTAACTGATTTGCTTTGTGGGTACTCTGATCCATTTGTTCGTTGGTATTTGCATTTACGTGAATTTTTCAGGTATTATGAACTTGCCTTTTCTGCAGAATAACGCTCGCTTGGGACGGTCGGAATTGGAGTAGGAGATGGACGAAAGTGTTGTAAATAAAAGCAAATCGGTAATATCAATCGTGGAGAGAAAAAACAATACACACAACCATTGCAATACAATTCGGTGATAAATTCGTTTTTCGATGTTAGGAAACAATCTGAATGTGGAGCAACAAAGTTCTTTTAAAGACATCCAGAGAACTAGAATGTACACTTTGGTAGGAGTAAAACAAGGGTATGTCAAAACTGCGGTGGATCGGTGCTACCCGAGGGCACTTTGAGGACGAAATTGCTCTAAGGTTCCGTTTCGCTGACTATAAGCTTGGGGGTTTGATCATTCGTGGGAGGTAAATAAAAAGAAGTGAACTGCTTACGGAATCTCTCGGTTATCTGTTTAAGCTGATTAAAATCCTTCTTCCGACTGACGGTGTTTTAACGCTGCGAAATTCCGATAGTCCAAGGGAACTGGCTCACAATCAAGTCAGTGACATTGTATATTTTCATAAACCTTCCGAGATTCTAACTAACGCCTAGTTTCGCATGTTTTCCTTTTTCCAATATTACTGAAAGCTGTCAATCAGTTCACTCTTGAGTAACAGGGGTCACACTTCACGGCCAGTCACATATGACGATCAAATAACCAATACAAGTGGTAATGTGGGCTTAGCCCCTACCACCCTGAGGGCATGAAAGGCTTGTGCGCCGGATGGTACCGATTCATCCATGTCACACGATACTGCCAAGCAAAATGTACCCACACATTCGGGACTGTCGGCCTTCCAGTAGACTGCCATCGGAACCCTTTTCACCCGAGTTAACTAAATCAAACTAATGATAAATAAGATCTCCTAAATGTTGCTCTTATTTGAGCCAAAGCAAATGCGTGAAAAATTGCATTTAATATCTGTACGAAAATTCGCGGACATGCAGCCCGTCTGAGTACAAGTTTAGGAAAGTCCGGTTATTGCTTTACTATAACTTAGGATAGATTTTTAGCTCATTCTGATGCATAGAACGGCGCTTCCTTTTTCATGTTGGTTGCACGGTTCAACCTGAATTTTGACGACTGCTAGAACGACAGGGTAAAACGTTTTGACTCATTCTGCAGGTGTCGAAGTTATCTTCTTGAATATTTTTGCCCATAGATAATGCAATTATTTCAAAAAACCACCATTTCCTTCTCACCATTCGACTGTTAACAGGCTGCAAAACTCTTCTCAAGCTGTCTTGCGATTGACAGTTGTTGCAGAATTATCTGCATCAGTCGGATCGCCTATTCATTATTTTCTATATAGAGCTCATGCTTACTTGTAAGTAGCGTATGGGGCCGATGTTTTCTATGTTTGACTGATCGCCCTTCGGCCTCCACCTTCTACGCGCCAGCTTCAGGTTGTCGGTCAGTGTCACACTCGGGAATCACCAGGTTTGTCTTATGCTTACAGTGGAGCACATCAATGGTACGCTTCCTTCATGACATCCTGGGACTGAACCCAGGCTTACCAACTGAAATGCACGCTTAGGTTCACACTGCCACCAGCTCCCAACCAGGCTAATCAAATTCACCGCATTAAGTCTACTCAGATGTCGTCCTCAGTGACAGAAAACAGGTAAAGTTGTAAAATCCAAAAATTCCAAATCCAAATTTCATCTTTGAATGTTGAGTGCGTTTTTGCAGAGAAATTCTGCTGATACATACTAAGAACTAGTGGTAAACAACTACTCAGTTCTGTCGTACCCAAGAAAATAGCCAATGCGGAAAAATACTCGAAGGGACTGGGAGTGGAAAACCTTGGTGCTTCACAGATTTGAATGGAAGACAATTCACTCAAGCCAAACATATATCCGAGTCAAAGACCGTGATGAGGAGCAGCATGCTGTGATTTGAAGGCAGCTTCGGTGTGCTGGTACACAAACAAACGCGCCTAGTGCGTTCGTGCGAGTAACATCGGTATGTGTCGATGTGCACTTACTTTAAAAAAACAGAAGTGATGTTTGCCGCAGGACAGTTGACGGTGATCAGCGGCTGGTTTACAAATTCATGTACGAAATCACAGTCCACTTCGCGTTCGAGTAGTCACCGTTGATGGGCCTACCATGGTTGATTAGAGTACCACGTGAACATGCTGGGCATAGTGATCTACAAGATCTCCCAAGTGATTGCGTGCAAAATCGAAAGACTCACAAAATCACGTTAACTTCATCATCGATTTAGTCCGAGCATGTACACGTATCCAGGTGCACACATGAGCAGTGGGCCTGTATTTTACACTTCTATCGATATCACTCCCAATCAACCGAAACCAACTTGATCAACTAGCGTGACACTTTAATTTGGCGAACCGAATAACCGCACTAGCTCGACTGACAGTTGTCAATGGAACAGTGATAATAATAATAACAATAGTAGTATAGACGATATGACATCATGTTGCAAAATCTTTGTGGACTAGCCGAATGCGATCTCGGCAAATAAACAAACAGCATTGTCAAACATTTGGTAGCCATTGCTCAGAACAGTCGAGTCAACACATCCATAGGAAAGCCCAAGAGAACGAAACACAATGGCCAACAATAAGACCAAATTAGGTAGAGATTGCCAAACTAGGAACAACGCTGATCTAACTTGGAAAATGGCGGTGCCTAAGACACGGTGAGATAACGTAAAACGATCTAGTTTCGCGGTTCAATGAGCATGGAAAATCACTGGTTTGGGTTCCTAAAACACTGCGTCTCTTCCACCGAGCACGGAGAGATATATGGGAAGAACTTGAGCGTATGGCACTCAAAAGTAAGTCAGAGAAAGAGCAAGTTTTAGCACCCAATACAAACAATTCATTTTTCTGTCTAAAGGGAAACCATATTTCTAGTTAAGATGTAGAGGTTTGATTTGTCCAGAGGATTCCGAATGCGAAGCACACATTCAGTGATCAAAAAGAAACATAAAAACTTTAGGTACATAAATGTCAGCCTATGGGAGCATAACGACAGAATATACATATAGAATGCCACCGAAAAAAATTTCACAAGACGTGGCCAAAGAAAAAATTCCATGGATGACTTCAGGAGAAGGATACTGACTTCAAAAACATTGGCTTAAAGCATGGACATGGAAAACACAAGTGGGCAATTAAAAGTTCAAATTTCAACAACAAGACGAAATCGTCCAAAAATTACAATTAGATATACCCATTTGCAAACTGGAATTGGAGTAGATGCAATACGCTCCGCACAACTCCATTTCTGATAGCTTTGTAACTTAGAGAAATTCTATTTTGAAATTTAAGGTCCATAATGTTGCTCATCATTCACGTCTGTTGATCGTGCCGTTAATGTTTTTTTAAATATTTCTTCTAGTCGCGTTCAAATGACCGTTTCTGTTTGTCTGCAACATTTTCGAACACACACTGACCGTTTCTCTCAATGAGATGCACAATTGCCAAATGTCAGCATAGTAAATGTTTGCTATCATGGCATTCTAATATGGCTGAAAAATGTGCACTTTCACAAGTAAAGTACTACCCAATATGTTCACTGATTTGTTACACAAATGGCCGTTGGCAATCACACTATTTATATTTTGAATAGCATTGACAATATCGGTTAACTGGGTCTGTCTTCTGACTTTACGTTGGCGTTAAATTTTATCCTAATACAGTGTGATTAGTGATTCATCTTTAGACGATTCTAATAGTCATTATATAGATGATTCCGATAAAGGCAATGCCAGAATCAAGCCCTCGAATGACACTGTGTTGTATCCTGGTAGTACTCAATAGATTGGAAGCAAAATGGGAATTTTAGTCGCTGTCAAAAAGACCACATTTTCATGTCTATACGGAGAAAATACATAAGTAATAATTGAATCGAAAGCAGAATAATTAACTTAAATGTGTCCACTGCTGTGATCTGGTGTTTAAATTGATTATTCGGATGCGACGAAAATGTATTAAGTTCGGAGGGGGCTGGTCACGTGTTCAAATCTTCCCCGACCCTGGTGGCCTCCCGTTTGGAAGAGTTCACGTGAACAAGACCTTCCTCACCTACTCCAAAGTTAAGGCTATTGAGTTTATCGTTAACAAAAAGATGAAAGGGTTTATAAGAAATAGGAAAATAAACAGGTTAGTTTGATGGATTCTCATCGCGTTACAAGTATTAATATTTTTCCCAGTCACAGTTCTTTACTGACCAACAAAAAGGAAACCGAAACCACCTTGCAGAACTGGTTGGAAATGCAAGTCAGATAGTTCATGCTACCCAGAATTATCTTTTAAAATTATGTGGGAGTCAGCTAAGCCAGTGGATATCAATATTTGTTACGATGTTCCCGAACAGATGGAGATTCCTCAACCATATCGAGCGAATAGTCTTTCTTTGCTCACTTCGTTTCAATTTGACCTTTCGACCTCGTTTAGGTCGCGAACTACCACGAGTATCAGATACGAGAACGAGGAGTTATACGCCTTACTAAAATCGCTCAAGGTGACGTGACAAGCATGACAAAAGTGCAGGCTTTGAACAAACATATTCAAAATCGAAATCGATTCGTTGTCATTCTTGCGCTACAGTTGATTACTTGTTAGTTTCTGACAATTTGGTAAAAATTCCCGGAATACACTGATCATTGACATTGTCAATGCTATTCAAAATATAAATAGTGTGATTGCCAACGGCCATTTGTGTAACAAATCAGTGAACATATTGGGTAGTACTTTACTTGTGAAAATGCACATTTTTCAGCCATATTAGAATGCCATGATAGCAAACATTTACTATGCTGACATTTGGCAATTGTGCATCTCATTGAGAGAAACGGTCAGTGTGTGTTCGAAAATGTTGCAGACAAACAGAAACGGTCATTTGAACGCGACTAGAAGAAATATTTAAAAAAACATTAACGACACGATCAACAGACGTGAATGATGAGCAACATTATGGACCTTAAATTTCAAAATAGAATTTCTCTAAGTTACAAAGCTATCAGAAATGGAGTTGTGCGGAGCGTATTGCATCTACTCCAATTCCAGTTTGCAAATGGGTATATCTAATTGTAATTTTTGGACGATTTCGTCTTGTTGTTGAAATTTGAACTTTTAATTGCCCACTTGTGTTTTCCATGTCCATGCTTTAAGCCAATGTTTTTGAAGACAATTGCCTTCTTGTGTATTATGCTCTGATTCTTCAATTGCTTTAATCTTTTATCGGGATATGTTCCTGTCTCGCCATTGCTACGCACATTTTTCTGGTTTTGATTTGATCGTTTTTATGCGTCAATCACTGAGTTCTCTATCCATAATGAATAAATTGCACGGGTAACGCGAAAGGGAAATTTTTGCGAAGGGAATCCGGAAAAGTAATCCTATTTCTGTCACACGTCGACCATCCCCGGTGTTTTACGAAGACCAACGAGCTCTTTGTACGTTGTACCGCATGTGGATCTTTTTTAGCCTAAGGTATGTTTTATTTGCGACTCTTCTAGCTGGTTAGTAGCTAATAACTGAAGGTGGTGGACTAAAGCTTTGTAGTCTTTTTTAACTCCTCCTCGCGGAAGGTACATCAACTTAAAGTTTTCCTAAAATGTACCCAAAAATCGCTTCAATAATGGGACTCTCATAATTTATCATTGTGAAAAGCTGGCATTCGTATTCAGTGCAGAACCGCGGCTCCGCCTACCTCCATTGCACCATGATTTACCACGCCCTGGGATTGGGGTGTTTTTTGCTAGAGGCGCAGACCAACTAAGAACGGTCCTGTTCGGTGATCGGAACCCCGTGCTGGAAATAGTTTACGTGACTGGCACAGGTTGCAAAGTAGACATATATCTCTTTTTGATGCTTGAAAATGGGTTTCCTGAATCGCATCGTACTTTGGAAAGGACTTTGAATGAATATGTTCTGCGGGTCACATTCCGATCAGATGCCAGCTGCTTTTTCCACTGTTATCATAGCTGTAGCTGTGACATTTTTCATCTACTTTTCATTCAGTTGCGCATCCCCGTGCCTTCGAGACTCATACGGGCGGCAGTCGCCTGGCTTTGAACCGCAAAATGTTGCTGGTAAATTTGGCACCCAGGGCCGATAGAGTTATCGATCCACGATCACGTTAACTCAATCACTCCAGGAACACTTTCTCCGCAAGTCATGACATAAACCTGCTCGCGTGTATTTTCGACCTTTTTGCTGGGGACAGTATTGTACAAATACTAAGAACATGATGGGTGGGTAAGTAAGTTTCCATTAGAGGCCCTTCAGGGTGACACTTAAGCCAGCCAGGCAAATTGTACAGCCGCGAACCTGTATGTCCGCTTCAAGTTAGAATAAGTCGGAATCAGTGGAACATAAGTGGAAACAATTTTGACAATTCTGAAGCAACCTAAAAACCGGCATAGGTATCTCAGTGACTCAGTAGATAAATTTTTAACTTGTGTCAGAATTTTGCTTATGCGGTTTGTTTATGTACCTGATGAGGTGTTTATGCTAGTAACCAAGCCTATAATGTTTACTCCTCTAGGTGTAACGCCTATGAGGTTTACTTACTGAAGCCATGCAAAATCTCTGCATTAGTTATTGAACTCGTAGTGATGAGACTGCTGATGGCGGAACCTTGATCTTAAGTTTTGGAAGTCGGTCCACAGAGAATTGGGAGTTCCCTAATGTAAATTGCCCGTCTTGTGGGAGTGAGCGTAAAAATTGCAAAGAAAGCCTGCGTATCCAAGAGGGGCAAATGTTAGGTCACTCTCGGAATTTTGTACTCAATTGACCCAGTTTCTGGTGACAAAATCTCACACCTGATAAATGAGAACTAATCATGCCGTCCACCTTACAACAATGTCATTGATGAGAATGTTCGAACTTAAAGATATAACGGGATCTTACCTAGCCATCCGGGCGCTTTTTGTCTCACTCTTCACGATCATGTTGTAGAACGGAACATTTAAGTATACGAAAGATGCAGTGCTTATCCATTCATGGGATGATCTAGACGATGAGTGTGAACAAGAGGTGGGTGAATCCCAGAAATGGTTTTGGTGGGGAGTACAGTTCAACTTGGACAACATTTCCAACACTTTGCACAATAGTGCTTTCTTCCATTTAGAACTCCGTTATCACAATCGACCAGAACGTTTCTATTGGTAAACTGATGTTGTGTTGGGGCAGCTCACCTGAAGTGTTTGGCTTTTAAACTAAGGGAAATACTTCATTTTGTTGCTCATGATTTCTTGTGGAAATAGAGCAGGGATAATAAATGATAGTAGTTCGTTAGGGCGGACGAAGTTGAAATAATAACTTTGTTGCTGCTTGATACGGAAAATACGTTTCGTATAGTATTTCAAACGTCATAAGCAAAATAAAGTTATTAAAATATTTTCGGACATTTGTCTCCGTCATTCGACCGTGTCTCATGCTGCAACCAGAAAATCTCCATAGCTTTAAGTGGATGTGAACGACAGGTAAACAATCTGTTCGATTTGGACAAAGTCGTGCTAAAATCTACTGATCTTCTAATTACCTCGACCTGGAGTTATAGACGTGCCGTTAGTTTTTGATGAAACCATTTCCAGTGTTACACGAACTTAAGACCGAGTTGGGAAACAGTCACATTGAAATAGTAACAGAGAGATAGAAAGAGACTTTGTGACAGTCTTCTTCCACATGTGGCACAACTCATTTGATATCTGACCTCCAACATTTTTGAGGAAAGTTCCGATGTACTGGACGCCAGGTGAGACAGATATTACTTGAAGACGGGATGGACGTCCCTGAGTTTCACACGATTAGTGCTTCCACGGACGCCCAAGGAAATGTCAGAGTTTGTCAGAGTAGCTCATGGCAGAATTTTTTCCTGGAAGTTGGCAAGTCCGAGTTTTATCATACAATGTATCACTGAGACATATCTTATTCCGAACTCAAAATCGGAACGGGATGTAGGATAACAAAACTAAAAGTTGACCAGGCCGACACAATCTACAGCTGAAGTCGTTAAGGTCAGACTGCTGTGACTGGCCATCAGTTGATAACCCGCCAATGCATTTTTCGAGATAACATTAGCAATGACCAGACATTACTCGAACTCAACCAGTCGCATTAAGACAGATTCTTTAGTGTTTATTAGTTAAAACCCGGATGCATGAAGGGCATCCCGATTCAAAGGTTAAATTTAAACCAGTTGCATTTCATGAAATCGCAGCCTGGTTCGAACCCTGCGGTTGACCACGCGAACGGTACCACGGTTGACCGAACTTGTGCTGACTGGCGACGGCAAAAACGGCCTCTTGATAACCGTTTCCACTGCTGAAATTTTCCCTAGATCTTAGTAATCCAATGAGTGAACACCTCTATATGCTAGCGAATCGTTTCCACTGACCATTATATGATGGTAGGCCGACTTTACGGAACGAATGCAGTCTGAAGAAAAAGATAAAGCGAAATGTGAGCACATGAACTGTGGACAATTATCACAATCGAGGGACGTTGGTTTACTTAAATAAGCAAAAATTCGATAGTACCGGTAGTTTTTATAAATCGTAAAGTGCCGCAACTGGTTGTTAGTGAACCTATCAACGTCTCTTGAACGATTACTTATTGAAAATGCATGACCCCGTGGTCACGGATGATCGTATATTCTGCAAAGCTAGAATTATCGCCAGTTCATCAGTCCCTGTCGTATTTAAGACGACAACCTAAAAAATGGCCAAATATATCACAGAGATGAGAACAACAATGGGCTGGTGATCGAATACGTGTGATCAATTAAATAAACTTGTTTCTGTGCTGGATTTCAATGCATCCGTCAGTTCACCTAGTGTGATGAGAGATCGGTGTTGTCTGACCAAAGTATCTGATAAAATGCGACAAGAAATTTGTTCACTGGAATACAACAAAATCCTCCGTGAGCTTGTTTTGTTTATGGTGCGTATCAGAATAATATTAGGACACTAAAGAAATGCGTCAACAGATAGCGTCATTTCATAGTCTTGGCGAAATCGGTGTAAATGTAGGATTGTGATAGGAACGAACTTAGGAATGCATGAACAAATGTTCTTCTTCAGGTGAGATTTTAGCTGTTTCCGATCACTTAAGACAACCTGTAACCACGTATTTACCTGTTGGGATGCATAGCCTCAAATGTTCGTCTGTGTTCGACCAATTGAAAGATGACCATAACGAAGTTGTTTTAGTACACCTTACTACGGAGACGCTAGGTCGGAGGCGCTGAGGAGGGTGTGGGGTTCCGTTAAGCGAAGTAAGAACTGCAAGCTTTTGCAACCATAAGTGATTCACAATCTACCGGATATTTTGACTTGATGCGGTTGAGACAAAGTGAGACCAATGGAAAATTTAATCGGATGGGAATTGGTCATAATATGATATCATTTGGTCCATGCCGAAGAAATTTCCGCGACCAAGCACTATTTTTCACACAATGAACAATCCCGGGGAGAACATTCACACTGTAACTCGCCAACGAATAATATTTATTTAGTTAATGCCCCCGCGACAGTCGGTCTAATAAGCTCGACGTTTGCTTCATAAATTGAAACCAAATCCGATATTGTGCCGATATGCAATTTTCCTGACGTATCATTCTGACACAGACAGAAACATGTTCATGGGAATAGAAGTCGGAAGCATTTGTTGTGTAAACCAGATGTAAGCGGACACGATGTGTGGGCAATTTGTTGATGTTTACCTTTCGTCTATCATTAGCACGATGCGTTGTTTTTATTTGGTCAGTTAGGCATATGTTCCTGTTTTCCTGATCCGTACGAATCAAATTAGACGAGTATGCTACAATTTGCAATACAATTTGTCGTGCATGACTTGTTTCAAAAGTTTGATTTACATGCTCCGTGTCTGTTTTTCATCCAGACTTCGTCATCTGGGCGCATATTGGCTTGCTGAATGCTTTTGGGATCGTCCTATTAGGGACCAGGCTCTGGAGCCTTCGGATGGCTTGCTGAGGCATAATTTTTTAGTCTGCTACCAGTTGGATTCAAAAAGTGCTATCATCAATGGGCCGGAAGTCGGAGATGAAAAATGAAGGTATGGAACCAATTGTCCAAGAAATAATCCAGCTTGATCACATCCAAAATCTATGTCTAGAATAACAGGCTGATATTCTTAGCAGTTTTTAGGGATTTTAAACTCCGGCGCCTACAGAAAAGCCTATATTTACCGTAGATGAAAGTAAGGCATTTTACTTTAGTTCACAAGTCAGCATCTTTTAGATATTTGAGAGAGTGGGTGAGATTGGAAGACTTTTGGTGTTTATCCGGATTCGGTTAGTGTTACCGAACTGTGTCCGGGCGGACTCATTGAGAGTGGCACCATCAACTTCAGAAATGTCATTCACCTACGATACCCCGAACAAAACTGACACCACTGTCAGGCTGACAACGAAATTCGTTCATATTTCGAAACGCTCTGGTTTTGATGTAAAATGTCGACTTGTGTGCATATTGCTGGGCAGAAACCAGCGGAATTCAGTTTGGAGAAAGTCACAGTGTCCAGATTTATCGCAGTTTTCCTGTCTCGCAACTTATATTTTTTATTAACCCACACCGAACCACTTGTAATGAATCCAGTCTTGCTGGTACTGTTTTTCGACCGTCGTTTATTTCACTTTTTTATTGTACCTACTGATTGAGATTGGTTTGTGGGCTTCTGTTGCCGTCATGGGTTATCCCGACTCCCGAAGCCATGATCTAGTTTTGTGTCACAGGTCACGCTGGTGGATTGCTGACGCTCGGTTCGCTTACGCTGATTTTGGATGTCCGGGTCAAGAAAGTGTTTGTTCGATCTCAATAAGCGTGCAAAACGTTTCGCATTCACTTTGACGATGAGATAGATACTTTCCATTTATCCCTTTGGGCCAACTGTTCATTTTACACAGATATTTTGCCTACGTGTTGCGCGAATAGAGACTGAGACTCACTGGCAAAGGCAGGGTCATTAAATACATACATTTTAACTCATGAATAACACTATAGAATTTGCGGATCAATCATGATCTGTTTTGGGTCCGCATCGTTTTGGGTTACACGTTTCTTTGAAGCTCCGAGGTGCTATCCAGAACTCATGAGGCTGTTTGTTTAGCACGTCCAGCTGTGACTCGTCAAGCAAACCTTACCCGGATGAAGCATTGCAGATTTAGGTTGTTACCTACATTTTTCTTGTTATCCTTTTTGTTGTTGCGTAGATTTCACAGGTATATCCTTAGGTAACGCGTGAGAACCGCAGTTGTAAACCTGCCTGGAAAAAGGTTATCCACGTCAATGGGAACAATGGCTCATTAACATTTTTTCATAATTCAGACATCTTAAGAATATCCATTGTCATCCAGAATTACTGTAAACAAACAAAACTGATCTGGACTGTTCCAGTTAGGAAGAAGAAACAAGTCATTAAGCTGTTGACCGGAAAGACTGCACTTAGGTGAACTGACTCGACAAACTAAAGACGAGGCAATTATTAACTGGTACAAAACACCATAATTAAGGTTACTGTAAAAGCCGACTGAACTGGAGCTGATAGGTCATGCTCAGCTTGAAAATAATCTATGATCAGATCCGAGCCAATTTCTGACTTGCTTTAAATCTGGATACAAACGGGGCCGACAAAGTAGTAGGTTAGAAGAAATTCCAAGCATTTTCCAATCTTCTGCGTTTTCGAACGCGATTCAGGCGAAGAATTTTAAAGGGTTATCTGTGATTTTCATTTTGTTTTCCGTGCGATAGTAGCGTAAAAAATAGCGAACGTAAAATTCTAAAATTTTAAGGAGAGTATGAATCATTTTTATACCGGTTCAGCAAAAATCTAATGGAAATATGCAGAAGAGGTAATCGAATATAAAAGATTTGAAGTTATCAGCTCACAGCTTACCGTTGGACAACCTGGGTGTGTCGGGTCTGGTAAGAATCATCACAAATATTACATCGAGGTCTGAGCTCCAAAAACTGAACGGACGATATTCATTGTTGATGCCTCATAGTTCCAAAGGTGAAACAATGGTATAATATGCATTTATTTCTTTTAATTATGAGTTGAGTGTCACCGTTGCCTGTGCGATCTCAGTTGCCCTACTGCTGACCACATTATTCAAGAATTATGTCAAAAGTATTCAGAGCCGCTTTCCTACAGGCTTATTCAATTCTTTTCCACATACTTTTGAAACGTAGTCCATCTTCAGTGAGCACATTTAGAAATTCGTACCGTAAGATATACTGATCGCCTGTTTATTAGCCTGCATTCCGCTAACAGGCATGCACTTTCCAGACTAGTTCCTGAGGGATCCCAAACATTTTTGACGTAGATCCGAATAATTTTGACCCAATCCCGAAATGACGTTGGCAGTGATATAGTGGTATGCTTACAAAACATTCCACTATAGCATCGTAAAAATCTCACACAGTTGTGAGAATCGTGTATATTGAGAGTTTCAGATGCAGTTGGAATGGTGTTGAACCACGGAGGGCCAGTTCTTAAAACATCAACGCCAATCAACGTCTCTCTAATCTTCGGCTCACAAGTAATTTTAAGCATTGAACACTTATAAACACACAATTGAACATATGGCGCCAGTAAAGCGGTCCCTTCTCCTAAAAAAGCTTGATGCATGCGGATCTCGCTGCGCTCGTTAGGGTGCCGTCGTCGCACATTTCATTCTGTGGTTTAGACGCTTGGTCTCGGATACACAGTTAGATGAACTAGTTAGTGATTCGCCTGGGCGTCTCGATATTGTCCGGTTACCGGACAGTGAACACTTGCCATGACTGATGGCTGATTGTGTGATTTATCTTTGCCCGCTCACATTCGGATAAAGGAAGATCCGATTCCGTAACTAGGAGGACAGTTCCCGTTCAGAACAGATACATTTTGGGGAAAAAGCAGCATCCAACAAGCTAACGGCATTTAGTGAATAGGTGATATGGGTGCAGTCCACTGTCGAAGTATTAAGGATCGATATTTGTTTGAGAGCGTAAACCTAACAATACAAACACGACGATCACGTACCTTCTCCATGGTATTGTCGACAAAAAAACGTTCAGATTAGATAAGTTGCTTGTAAGAATCATCAAGTCAAGCTATTATTCTTAGAAGATATTGCTGCATCAAAACCAAATGAGATTCCGAGAAGTTTGCAGGGTAAGATGTCGATGTTGACGGTCTAGGTTTCCAAATTTGAAACAACTTGTAATCATTTGATATTATTAAACAACGTTATACTAAATGTAAACCTACCGAATCGGCAGAGCTTGAAAAATGCCCTGGCAAAAACGTGGAGCGCGACAATAGTAAATTTTATTAATCATTTTGAAATGATTCGTTATTTTTATTGCCTATGGCGATGGAAACATGAAATATTGCATTCTGCGCCACTGTTTCTCACGAAACAATTACATGCGCACACCTTTTTCCAACAGCTCTTGCAATCGGCACATTCATAGATGTGCTCACACAAGCCATGCATTCGAAACTCAATGGAATATGTATAACGACCAAGGAAGCAATCGAACAAGTAGTGTTTTGTTAAATGCCAGTTATGCATTGTTTCTAATGGTGTGCCCGTCTAATTATTGAATACCTCGTGTTGGATCTTGCTTTTTATCTGCTCTGTTGGGGACGTTTCGACACGCAAAGTTGCCAGTAGGGTTCGATATTCATTCGGCTTCAGGCGTACTGATGAAGAAAGTATTTGAATTTATACCAACTGAAATCAAGGTACATGTTCAATTGAGGAAGCTGTTTAACAAAGATAAAATGCGAAACTTGTTCCCAGTAGTCTTCAGATCAGCCTCGCTCTTTGAATTGAGTGTAACTGAATAAACAGGGGTGCCATGAAATCACGTCTTTCTTCCTGAGACCAAAAATCTCAAAACTGATGATATTGGTATATGATTACTCATTTTAGGTATCACACTTGACAGCCCATCTACTAATGAAGACACAGTATCACATGGACACGATTTTTGAATGATTCATCATGCAGCATCACTGTCGTAGTCCCCAATAGGAAATCATGGAGACTGCCTCATTCTCGTTACGAATCATGATCAATGCCTATCCGTCACTAAAATTGTAATACGAACCCGTGACAGAAGACTGATTTGGACGCCTTAATCAATAAACTGATTGTGTTGATTTACAGTAGTTAACTGAACATCAACATCACGTAGCACACTCATCCCTCACTGGATAGTTCGCAAACCACAGTCGTTTGCTCACCCGGTGTTGGACTTCTCAGTAGGATGCGAGCACATAAACAACTATTCAGAGCCTTGGTGTTTGTTAGTGGTAGAGTATTTAAGGTGACTTGCTACTGATTCCTCATGCAACTTCACCTTGCAGATCACCATTGGGAAATTATGAAAACGCCGCACAGATTTCTCATCCTTTTTAGGAATCATAGGCAATACATATCCGTTGCGCCCGAACTCTGATACGCATTCGAGACGAATTTTTTCTGGTTTAGCCGCCTCCGCCGGGTAAAAAAATCGCATTTTCGATATTTTAAGTCAGATGGTTGAAAATCACAATTTAGGTATGCGTCCATCCTCCTAAGGTCGTTGTGAGTGCTCTGAGTACTTCACAAAAGTAAACATAACGGTCATCAAACTGTAGTAAACTCCTCTTACTGTTCGAAATCAAGTCCTTTCTTGCATTTCTGTCATCCTGACACATGCTCGTTAATAGACCAATTCCTCTCCCTCTCATTTCCGATTCTAGGTGGCTCAGTTTTTCAACAAAAGGAGATTGGTACCTGGACAACCGATGGCTTATGATTCGACTTTCAGAGCCATTCACCATGTTGCCTGACCGACAATCGGATGAGTCGTCTAATCAGCTACTTCCAGTTCGTGGGACCTTACTATAGGTCTCATCCATGAGTGGATACACTGCTAGCAAAACACACGCAAAGATAACGTGCGTCAGTTGCACCATTAGGTCCTGCGCACAATGGGCGTGAAGATTAACTGGAGCAAATAGAGTCGGAGTAGACACATTCCGCCTTTGTCAACCTAACATCAGATTTTTTTGAGTCACCTAAGTGCATTCGGTAGACGTTTGAGTGGAATAGCGAGATTTTCTGCAAGATGTAATATGTTACAAGATAGAGATCCAACATGAATTCATCGAAATCACCACAGTCATTAGGCAGAAATTTTTGTCTGTTTGCTTCCGGTCCTTAGGTTTGTACTTGTGTAAGAGTAGGAGTGAAATTGATGACTTGATTGGTACTCTAACCTAAGGCTTACACAATCCAGTCACCGGTTGCATATGTCAAAGTAGGCCAATGCACCAGTGTGCGAAGTCAATGGGAGATGGAAAAAAAAGAACCGTACACGATTAACGGATTTGACAATACGTGTCGAAAGTAGGATCCCTTAGTTCTTTCGGCAGAAACTGCACGTTCAAACGACCCAGCATCAATTGGCAATATTTGGATTCGGCTACGGAGATTAGGACTGGTAAGCTTGCAAGCTAAAGGTTCAAAAATGTCCACAGCTTACATCGAAGAACCAAACTACGAAGGACTAATTGTGCATTTTGTCGTTGTGCTTGAGTTAATTTTTCTTTTATTGGGAAAATGGGAGCGCATGAAATAATTTTGTAAAAACATGGTTAGTAACACTGACTCAGATTCATGCGGCGCAACGCTGGCAGCTGAAGAGCCACCTACCAGGACCACCTAGGGTATTCATTTCACTCTGAGTATAACAAGAGTGACTTTATTTAATTTGACTAAACTAGTATTCTTGAAGTTGGCCTGAATTTCAATGAAAAGTCTGACAAGACCCCGTGAATAATGATGTAAACTGAGAGCCTGCCACGACGATAGACTTACTTTTACATCGTTCTGCACAGGAAGCTTGATTGCTAAGGCGCATTATGGTTATTTGGGAGCAAAATGACATGACAGACTTTGGCTTCCACGCCATCCCTAAGTTGGATTGACCAGCACGAAAAGGGTTGATTTAAGTCACCCAATAATTGGATAGCACCGAATAACACACTTGGCTGGAACGATTACGTGAAGTACGCGGTTATTGCATTAACTAAAACTTGCTTATTCATGAGAATTTAGACTATATTTTCATCCATTTATTATTTTGTGCTATTCGTCAACCAGATGCAGCAGGCTAACAACCATTCACTACTAGCTAAAAGGAATATCTTAAGGTATGAAATGATAGGAACAAAGTCAGAGCTTCAACGGGTCTGTAGATGGCTTCAGGGAGGGCATATTTTTTCTTACCAGAGGGATTATTATCAGGTTTGGCAACAAAACACATGATTTCATGGCAAAATGTCTTAAATAAAATCTTTACGTTCTCATCAACTGCCATTCTGTTAGATTCGTGAGCATGTCTTTGTCTGCTTTCATCAAAGCCATTGTTGAACTTGGAATACGTTGGGATATATTTCTGACTTTTGAAAAATCACCAACCGGCGGATGAAGTGTGAAGAGGAAATTCAATGACCAAACGGGCGTTACACGTGCCTGTCGATCCGGAGGTGCATTATCAAATGGCAACAGCGAATGACAAATTAGGTCAAATCAGTTGTGACTTGTGCTATCACTCATGGCCACGCGAATGCTGTGGATCAGGAAACGTCACGTAGAGATCGCTTCTCTTTCGTTGAGCCTTATGACAACAAAAGATAAGATGATTAGCTAGTAATCAACAAGTGATTGAATTTTTTGTTCCTTCCAGGCCGTACGTTTAACATTTATCACTTGAATTTAGTTCGCGCCCCTCTACATGATTTCGTTATGAGTGTAACAACCGCGTTTATTCCCATGCTCACAGAGACATCGTGAATTTCAACATACCTTTTCGTCACTAAGCGATTAATATTGTTGTATTTTTGATGAAATTCTACCATCTGACTAGGTGAGCCATTCATTTTATTACCACGGCTGTGAGTGATGAACAGAACCATGTCTAATTATGTTAATTTGCCGGAACAAACGGGGCGTTTCTAAAGCATTCTTTCATGATGTCTTATGGCAAACCCCTATTATCTAATTACAGGCTTTTTTCTTTCGTTTATTTACTTGTTCTTATCTTTCATTAATCCCTCAGTGTCTTTCAGCATCCTCGTATTGTAACTGAGCGGCCATATTCTTCGACGGAATCAATGTAAGGGTTTTTTGCTGAGCTCACGGATATTAGAGTAAGATACGAGTCAAAAACTCTCCTCGAATGGGCCCGAACCTCCTGACCTAATGGGCCTTAATTAGTTATGCGAGGACTGGGGCTGCTAAAGTGCATCTGAAGTCTACTCAATGATAGGTAAACGCAACCAGTGGATAAAGCATCTCTGGATTGCAGATTACGTCTCATGGTTTGAGCTGCATGCAGTCATTATTTACGATTTAATTAATATGATTTACAGTGTATTTATAGTTCGGTCACGAGTGAAACATACATCAAAAGATGTGAAGCCCGTGCAACACTTTTACAGCGAAATAATTAGAAATTGTTGAGAAGAATTCCAAAATTGGAGGGTTCTAAACAAGCTCGTTTTCGGTGACTGGTAGTCATGTCAATTGATCACAGTATATTACACAATCTTTGGGAGATAGAGTCGCACAAACAATAAAAGCGTGAGGAAATGACTGGCGATGAAAACATTTGTGATCTATGGATAACCCCATTCCGGATAAGCGTGTCCTGTATTGGTAGTTGTCTACTCCAGAGTTTACTTTAGGATGCGGAGTAAGCCAAGGAAGCTGTTTGGATACCACAGATTGTATTTCAGTGTAGAGATGAAGTTGTGTCGTCGAATCAGAACAACTTCCGATGTGCTTAACATACGACATTTAGCTATCTTAATTTGTCTGCCATAAATCTTATACATGGGTGTAAAGCTTGTTTCACGCTTACTTGTCATTAGTCTGTTTTGGGTGCAAAAATTGATTTGCGAAAAAGACCTCAGAATCTTTTCTGCCGGGTGCGTGCCAACATGTTAGCCTTGGAAAGCAGGCAGACGTAAACTGACTCTCTTTTCTACCACGCTCTTTCTGCAAGTGTCCGCTTCTGTCCGGATTATCTCATTAGTCAAACAAAACGAATGATGGTTTTCAACGAAATCCTTCAGCGAGGTTTGGAACTCCGTTTCAGTTGTGTTCCCAGGCATGTTCTTCTCACTGTTTACAGAAAGCTTAAAATTGCCTACCGTTTCTTAGTAAAGAGTACGGTGCTGGCTAAGTAATAGGTTTTAACAACAACGAAAACCGTCCTTATTTGACAACATAATCCCATGCCTGCGCTCAAATGCAATTCGACGCCCAATCCCAAACAAAAAGCAATCATCTGACTGAATGACGGGTCCACTCGACTTGGGATTATTCATTGATCATGAATTTTATCAGTATCAATCGTTTTCTCATTCATCTTTGGTCTACGCGGTCATATCCCAAAAAACTATTGTAACACACTGCGATATAATGACTGGATTACAAACCACTGAAAGCCAACTTGTTAGACGATTTCTGTTCTCTTGAACCAACCGGTGGGAATTTTTCGTCAACCTCATGACTGTTTGCAAAGTGTGTGATTGAATCATCCGTATGAAGCTGACTCACTGGAATACAAACAGAAAACGGATTTTTCAAAGATCATTATCACTAAGACGGGAGATCTCTATAAAGTGATTGCATATAAACTGAAGTATAAATAAATTACGCAACTGCACTGTATAACTGGCACACGCGTGAGTGGGTACAGTTAATTAGATTCCACCTTTGGCTCTATTGTCTGAATCGTCACAAACTGTGCAGAAAGAGTCGCTTAGACATGCACACTCAAACTGTGACGTGCCTATTGTGACTGATGGAATCGGAAACATTGTGCCTGAAGCAAAGTGAATGAATTATCTATGAATGGACTGTGCAAAACTCCCGTTTTTTTTCTAAATGGCTCACCGTAATAACCTATGAAGTCGAGCTTTGTAGCTTTAATGTGAGCATGAAGGTAATATTCAATATGGAACCCGTCCATTAAACGTGGTCAATTATTCCGATTTCTTCTACTGGTTGATAACCAAATGAAACCAAGAAATCGAGTAATTGAAATTTCCGATCGCCTGCTAAAATTTGTTTTAGTCCGACGAAACACTGTACCATTACACGTGTTGATCTAGCCGAACAAGATTTATCCACCCCCGTCCTTGTCCCTCCTTGATATTCCGTCATTTAGCCTCTGAGTGCTTGTGCCTTCACGGTACTCTAAAAAACACATCTTGAGATTCAAATAAAGATCAAACGTATTCGAAAACCGTTTTTCAAGATCCTTAGTCTTATAATGATCACATATTATAGCTGGATTTTTGATAAAATCCTAAATTATTTTAGTAAGTGAATTTTCACAGGAAGTTTTGCGCCCTCTGTTATCAGTGCCCAAATCGTAATTCAAAACAAATGAGACAGGTGCAGAGCGAATTAATTGGTCTTTTTTCAAAATGCTGAAATCATAAGTGCGGTGGAAAATCCATGTACCGTAGCTGCTTCGATACGTCAAAAGGGAAGGGAAGTTACCGGCTACTAAGAAACTAAAACTTGAACTAATAAATAAACCCAGTGTGTCAGGTGTAGTAATCAGCCTGACAACAACGAATTACCATGTACGAGCGAGTCTGGGACTTGAACCTGCGACATTTTTGGAGTGATCGTCGTTCTATTCACTTCACCTCCTGCTTCAGGACTCAGCACTGCAAAACTGTGAAGCGAACCTGGATCAAACGATTAGGCCAAGCACTGTTCTAGCTGGAGTGGTACCACATTCCGTGCGACAGTACCAGATGCTGAGGCCTCTTTCCGTTACTGGTTTGCCAATGCAGAAAGTTGTTTGATTAGGTGAGGCTTCTAGAAACATCATTTTTTGTCCTCTCTCCTTTTATGATTGACAAAATTGTCGAAAATTTCCAGACAACTTATGAGGATTAATATTGCTTGTTATCTGGCATGCGAACTCCAAATCGTAGGCTTTGCTGAAAATTTGCCCACAAAAACGCACTATGTAGAAAACTGCACGTTTCCTACTGTCCAACCTAAATGGATCTAGTTTGCGCTGTTTAGTCTAGCGCTCTTTTGTCATTGACTACAAACGAGAAATTCCCGAAAAATGTGCCTGGACAGTTGGCAATTTCACTGTTTTGTTAGCGCAATTATTATGTGGTTCCTGAAAGACTATCCTAATGGTAGAATTTCCCCGACTGTCATTTGGCTGGAAGTTATCTGTTTATATCTATCCGTTGTGTGAATGCATTTTACGGGGACAGTTTTTGTAATCAATCAGCATGCACCTGGTTTATTATCTACCATTCTCCACAGTACCGCAAACGAAGTGCAACGAACAGATGTATGTGGCCTGACTGGTAGAACTCAACTACAGGTGCATTTCGTCTACAGACTTACGGATTCGATCATTACTTGTGTACACCAATGAGGGTAATGCGAGTTGGGAAGGCTTTTGGGTAAAAGTGAACCCTTGCGTACCAGTTTTCTTGTGCTGACGAAAAAATATTATATTGTGCATCATGACATATTGACAATACAATTTCACAAATTAATATTCTTTCTATATTCAAATTGACAAGAACGCATTAGCTGACTAGGTTACGACAAATATGTGAAAGCATCAAGCATTCAACTTTTATCTTTCACTTCGTTTATCAATTAAACAACAGTGTACACCAATTTTCAGGAAGGGGGCCGCGGCCAACAGTGGGCTGCCAAGTGAGAAAGTTGACCGGCGGTGGGAGCACTTGAACCGGCGACCTTCACGTCCAAACGCGACGACCTTATTCGCTTGGTCACCGCCGGTAGCTCTGGGCAACAAATATGATATGATAAATTTTTCAAAAGCAGTTTTATTTGGGTCAGATAATCTGACAGTCACTTGATGGCATGGCTCTAAAGCGCGAGTAATTGTTGGGGAAAGTCCCGTGATAGAGAGAGAGAGAGAGAGAGAGACGAAGCAAGGGTGAAGTTAAAGCTTTTAGACATCAATTCAGAGTTCTGATGACCAACCAGTGCTACTGAACAGCTGCAGTTACCTGCTTGCCATACTATCCAGCCTTCAACCTCCTGGTATCTCATCCATTCCGCAGGCACGTTTCAATCATAAAGACGCATTCCTGATCTTCAGCTATACAAATATCACCGTAAATTCATTATGGAACAAAAAGTCGGAATGTCTTGAAAAACTAACAGTGGAAATGGGTAGCATAAATAGTCCATTCAAAGTTGTCATTATTCAAGCAAGTGAACTGAATACGAATCCCAGGGCTGTTAGAAAACTACTTCAAACTGACGGTTTGTGAGCTAAACTCGAAACGATGATGCTACACTAATCGGAGATAACTTAACTGTCATAATGAATGGTCATTTTGGAACAAACACAAAATTCCTTCCAAAAACATAAACTGTATTGCTTTCACAAATTGTCCCGTTAGCCATCGTTTTAGACAGCTTGGAAATGAAGCATTCTATGACCAGTAATGTATCATGGCATCAGAGTGAAAGTAACATGGAATCTATCGATGGTCATAGACAGAACAGAGCCAGTTCGTTCCAATTTCGTGAAGCACGCCCACTAAAACCAAAAATGGTGAAACCAGATACATAAGAGCAAAAATTCCACTTGGATTCAAAGTGAATATTTATGGAAGGAGGGAACCTGTGAATATACTTAAATATATGGAGCAACTTTGCGGCTTGAAATTTAGAAATCTCGCTCGCCCCCAATTTTCTCCTTGATTGCGGCACTGATGAGTTCGGACTAGTTACAACTATGGGGTACTGGTTGGGATTGTATACTGATTTAAAAGTGTCTGGCCAACGTTTTGTCTAAGAAGCAGCAACATGTATTTATACTTCACTCACGATAACCTTTTTCTGCTCTCTCTTATTCTATTTGATTTGAAAAACTCGTCTCCGAAAATTTTCTACTGATTTCTTTGGATTCAGTTTCGAAAATTCCTCCGTTCTTCTTGTCATACGGCGAAGACTGGCTATTTAGTTGGATTCTGACACCCAACTCATGCGTAGATGTGCATGAATGACCAAATACGTCTAAATCTATCTATCATCCCACACAATACACAGGGTGGACTACTTGCAACGCGATTGACATGACTTATCCCACAAGTGTTTATTTTAAAAGCCGATAATTCTCCACGCGACAACTAGATCTAATAACGAATTTGTAATTGCAACTAACCTTCATTTATGTGCAGGGGACATTGAATGCTTTCGTGGTCAGTTAGGTGCCCATTTGATCAAGCAGTATCATCCAACAAATCGACTCGTGAAGCAAAAATCAAGATTGGCATTTAGCGAAGAAACGTCTTTATGCGAATTCTGCAATGGGGTTTTTCGCACGCACTTGTAAACATTGATAGCACAACTCAAAAAATGATAATATTGACCAATATTTCTGGAGGACGCTCCGATCAGTTAGGAAACACCAAACAAAGAAGTTGCCTACAACGGGGATTGAGACGTGCATGGTGAACTCCAAATGCCACCAATTTGCGGTACTGGTTACCGCCGATGGAAAATAAACTGTCTTGAAGCCGTATACTGCAGAGCCATCAGTACCCTGCTAAAATCTGGAATACCACATGTCAAGGAAAAGTCGTGGATTTGAGCGCTTTTGCAGACGTGTTAATTTTCAATCGTGGGTCGATCTACAACTGACACCATTTGTATTCGATTGAATTATATTGTATCATTTGGTGTATATTTAAGTTCGAAGAAATTACACTTCAGTAAAAAAAACTAAGAAGCCGGAGTAGCCAGCTTGAAGGCAAGTCAGAAGTGTAACTTAGAGGTAACACTTTCAGCCATGATGGTTTGAACGGAGTTCTCTTATGGCCTTGTCATTTCCAGCCAGAATCCGTGATAAACAAGGAACAGCAAAATTGCGTTGCACAACAGCGCGCTAGAAAATCAGCCAAAAGCTCAACTGGGGGGATAAGTGCGGACGAAAGGCAGATAGACCATTAAGTAAGAAATGAGTTTGGGCCACAAAAATTTCATTGGAAAGTTTTCGCACTCTTTTTGGCACATATTGCATACTTCGTTGATAATTGACTCTGGTGCAGTAGAAGAAACAGCGTAGACAACATAAGATCTTTAGTGAGGCATTTGAAAATCTTTCTAAAGTAGGGTCGGAAACGGTTCCTGGAGAGCAGCAATAATAAGGTCCGGAGTAAACAGTACTGAACATGCGAAACAATGGTAGTTGATATCGTACCATACTGTCTTATTCCGTGAACTAGAAACCAAGTCAAGTGGCCGTTTAACATAATCAAAATTTGAAATTGCCATCATAAATCAGTGCTTATTTTAACACGTAAATGCTTGATGATGAGCTAGCGGACAGTAACCGTGCAAATCAGTGACGGATAGGTGCAACATCATGTGGTGAAGTTCAACAAACCGTTCAGAACCTGCCCAGTAGCATAACGGGTAAGGCGTTCGACTCAGAATCGTTCGTCCAGGGTTCCCGTCCCAGTTCGGGCGCGGTGGATATGCACTGCTGATGATTCCTAACAAGCTGGATGAAACAGCTGTATCGTGCTTCCATGGTTTCTTTATGATGCGTTTCACTTTTATTAGCAGGTGCTTTGTGGAGAATATCAGGAAAGTATCTAAAGAAGGAGTTACCAGGAGATGGAGGTTCAATCACTTTTCATTTCCCGGGAGAAAAAAGAGTCCCTCTATTGCACACGCACTTGTAGCCTTATTAATGACTTCCATCAGGCCCGGTCGAATCTGTGGTCGCAGTGACTGAGTAGGAAGGTTGTTGCGTTTTTGTGACTCGGAAAGTCTGGTTAGTCTAGGCAGGCCAT
The DNA here is from genome assembly GCA_008360955.1 of Fasciolopsis buskii. NCBI lineage: Eukaryota > Metazoa > Platyhelminthes > Trematoda > Plagiorchiida > Fasciolidae > Fasciolopsis > Fasciolopsis buskii. The sequence continues at coordinate 289,366 of LUCM01008245.1, read as the reverse complement.
GATAACCCAAATACCCGACGCAACACACAGACTGAAAGCTCAGAAGCTAGGCACCCAGGTGCTTAGGGCTTGTCAGGCAATTAGGATTGGGCCCAAGAACGAAATAACAAAGCATCGACTGAAGTAATCTGAAGTGATCTTTTTTCTTACCTTGATTACTCTTTTATTTCGTTCGAGAGATTAATGGGTGCAAGCCTTTTCCTTGCATGGCCATCAAGCTTTCATACTAACCCTCACTTGTAGTGGATGGGAACGAGACGAATATTAAGCAGATCGTATGTGTGCTTGATCTAGTCTGCTCACAATTACATCTGTATGTAACAGGGGGACTCTTGTCTCTTCCGGGGAATGAAAAGCGATTGAACCCCATCTTCTAGTAAGTCCTTCCTTTCGCTACTTTCCTGCCATTCGCCACAAAGCACCTGCTAATAAAAGTGAAACTATGTAGTACTTGTTCTTAATCATTTTGGTCAGTTGCTTTGGGTTTGATGGCTTTCAAGCGAATCGGAATTTCGCATGTGGACACATCTGTAAAAGGTGCGAATATTGATCTCTCACGCCAACTTTGCACAGACTGAATACAGATAGAAAAGGTAAGAACAGGTAAAATGGACTGTAGAATTACTTGCTTTGTCCGCGGAAACAGAAGTTGTCCAAAGTTACGTCACATGCGGAGGTATGCCTTCATCTATTTATGCACCACATTTGCGCCAGTGCTGAGAAGCTGCTAGGATAACCAATAGGTAAAGAGGCATTGCACGAGGAGGACATTCGTTGAGCTGTCATCAGATCAATTCAACCTTCATTGACGACTACTTGTGATAAGATTCTTATGTATTCGCTCTGCCGGTGTTGTCAGAACCAGAAAATGGAACTTGCTCAGCCATGTCTTTCACTAGCGATACAGCCACTGGTATTGTTTAATGAACCAATTCCAAAATGAATACCGTTCGTAACATACATCTTGAAAAATGGAATGAACTAGGGAAGTAATTTCGCATTTTCAGAATAAAAGACTACCATTTTTTTTGTATTATTTTGGAATTATATCGAGATTATTAAGCACTGTGCCGGAAGTGACATTCACCTGGTCTATAGAGATCTCGCTTTCCTATGTCCGACACGTGATCCATATCATACAGGCACTTTGCGCGTGTGCACTGTAAGATGCACTGATTATCGGTGCACTACTCTACGATCTCAGCAATTGTTTTGCGAATTCCTATGAATGAGCTGCATTTTTTTTAATAAATTACGATTACTTTAAACGTAAATTTGGATATTTTCGGTGTGGTTTTGAATAGACTCGCCAAAATCGGCGAGCCAGCCTCTCCACTACCCGGTGCTACCGAAAGACTTTTCTCAGTTCATGATGAGAGTGATTGGCGGTTGATAGACCGCCATGTACTTGTCACTACTGGTTTTTGACCAACTGCGGAATTTCGCCAATGGTAAACAGATTTGAACTGGTGACCTCCGGAAATTGAATAGTCACAGTGCTGGCTTTCTGAACACCAATGACCCAGTTGATTAGACACCGCGGGGAAAGGAATAGAAATTTTTAGGCAATGCACTTGTATTGTTAGTGAGCATAGAACATCGCCGTGCAATGACATTTTCCAACTCCCGGAAATTTTCGCAACTGAGGCACGTATGCATGCTTTGTGAGTTAAAATTTTCATCGGTAAAAAAAAACCTAGTACCAAGTTTCAATCAACTTTATTCATCGTCAGACCCAACATTTGGAATAATGGGAAATTAACCGTGACAAGCGTTTTTGACCTCAATGGAATGACTCAGTTCGCTCACCTCGAAGAAGCAGAGGTTTGTGGTCCCTGTACAAACTCTGAATATATTTACTATCAAAGTTCAAACCATAGCCCAGTCAGTAGTACCATGTGTTCGCCTTGTTTAATTAATGATCCGATTTCGGACGAGTATTTTTTCATTATTATATCAGTAGCAAGCTAGCATTTTCTAGAAATCCTAAACCTGATCGAATCTAGGTTTGCATGGCATCCAAGAGACAATGAAAAACATCCGGTTTCATATCAGTTTTGTGTAGACCAACTGTCCCGTTGGAATGCATCCCCTGGAAGTGTGCATCCCAGTCACAACTATCAGTTCTCGTGCAAAATAAGGATGCTTCATTTTCGTGAATTCTCTGAGCCCATTTCTTTAGCCCACAGTGTCCAGAAAGATGGGAGCCTTAGAATTCGTCATAGTTGCTAAGATAGTGAATACCAGTCATCTGATATCCTGCTCTTGGGAAACACTTCTTAGTCCTGGAGTTTGTATGCAGTGCAGGCTTGCAACATTTACTAAAAGTGTCTCAATTGGAAAACTCATACTTTGTTATCGAGTTGAGAGACTTTTTAAAGGCATTCAACGAAAGTGCGTCACAACCAGAAATGCACTACTTTTAGCACGTGATCCCAAGGCGAGATGGGTAGGCCATGCTTTGCAGTGGTGTCGGAAACAGTGATCAAGGTCATGTGTCTGTCAAACTGCTTGCGATACCTCAGTTCTCAAACAAGAATTTGAAAAGAAAATTTTAATTCTACTTCATAGTTAAGCGCCATAGTATTTGTAACATGCGAAATTGTCCGAAACACTTTTGCCACTTAGCGTAGCCCACTATGCTTCGTTGCAACCTGCGTGAACTCACTTACCAACGCGTGAATTAGTTTTTCCTGAGGTTCTGATCGATAAGTTTGGCATTTAAATCGCAAACTGTTCATCACCATTTGAGAGGAAACCGTCATTGCATAATCCCCCTTGGCTGGTGGTGAAACATTTGGGATCTACAACTAAAACTCATCAGTGAGAACTCCCGGGATAACGAACAACCTGATATACGACCAACACAGACATTTTAGATTATCGAAATTCATGAATTTGTTGCAGTGTTCTCGTTGTGAATGCTTTAGATAGTACAATTCGCCGAAGTTTTCGTTACCGGTTAGGATCAAATGATAATGAACTTGTGTCTTCTGTGTGCATGATTGTGTGTATGGAAATAAGTTTTCTTTCTCCAAGTACAGACTGATGGCGACGAGGCCAACTGGCCTCTGGAATGCTGATTCGCATTCTGAGCTGTAATCCTTTCTTTCTTTTATTGTTCACTACTTTTATCGGCGAAATAACATTGTACTTCGTTTGCAGGAGGGGGGCGCGGCCAACAGAGGGCTACCAAGTGGGGAAGTTGATCTGTGGTTGGAGGATTCGAACCTGCTACCTTCACGTCCAAATGCCACGATCTTATCCGCTTGACCACTGCCGGCCATACAATTTCCTCGTTTAATCTCATTCAGTTTGGTGTTTTTTGACTGTGCACATCATGGTAACACGAATAAGCCACCAATTCCATACCGTCATTTAATTACGAATTCGGTTTGCTCAGCTGCTACACCGGAATCCGTTTCTTCACTTCATAAATTCTCTGTTTCAATCGTGTGAGATTTACGATAACAGATATTTTTGTATGGTCTCCTCATTCATGAATTCGGGGCTATGCGAAACTTTTATTTCCAATCATTTCTAGGCCGTTAACAAACATGGCTCATTCCAACTACGTAGTGATTTGCACTTGTTGAAAGTATTGTCCCCGACTAATGGAACTACAAAAACGATGACAACAGTACATTCTTTCTGTGGACGAAGAATCGCTTGCACACACAGAGTTTACTTAAGATTCGTGAGTTAACAAAACGCTTTGCAGTAGTTTAACTGATACCAAGAAAACGTTTGGAGCTGAATCAAATGTGAAACGAAGCGTAAAATTAAACACACACATTTCAAGCAGTTCAAAACACTGGCGCCGGGTCACTCTTAAAGTTTTGTGCTGCAAAATAAACGGGATTTCGAGTGATTGATTCAGCTGTTTCATTTTGAAATTGCGGCTTTTTTCTCGTACCTCGTGATCTCCCATCATCGGAATTCGGTTCATCTGATGATCCCCATTTGTGATTTTTATTGGGTCAGTATTTCTTTTTATCTTCTTACACTTTGGTTATGTTCATTTCTATTACAATTGCATGTATGCTTCTTTTCTGGATCTCAGGTTTATTCAGGAAAAATAACAATATTTTCAAAGCCTAAACTATTTTTTTGCTTCTTTACTGATTACGCGATCGTGCACGCTGGTCCTTTACAGTGCAATGCCGACAGATTACAATGTGCAGAATGCAAATCTGAAATATGGTGGGATTGCTCGAACTCGAGCCATTGGCTCGGACGCTAAACTCATGACCAGGAGTTTGCACGCTCTTCAGTCAGAAAATCATTACCATGACAATCGCTGTATTGTTTTGTATGGCCTTTACAGTTTCAAATGTGCATCAGAAACTCGCTTTCACTGGTTACATCAAAATAATAACTACTGAAAACCATACCGAATAAATACAAATTGTCAGAGAATGTTGGCTTATGATTCCGTAGTGACCAGATGCTTGCTCACCGGTACGCGATCGTGGTACAGCACAAGGTCCCCATGACTGATGTTCATCCGTACAGTATTCCAGAAAATGGCTTTAGTTCTGTGATTAGCGAGGATTGAATAGATTATCATATGGGGGTATCTTACGCGGTTTTTTTGCAAAATGTCTCCCATTCAAGTGCAGAACATTTATGGTGTTCACCAATTAAGCAAACGAGATCGAGGAGACCCGATCGATGAAAGGCGTACTTCGGATAAGCGCATTAGAATATGTTTGCGATGCAGGAAGGCTTATGAAAGACCATCGGAATCATGGTAGTAAGAAGCAAAGTAAATCACGCAGAGACCGCATTCGAAACAACACGAAAATGTTTGTGCATTGTGATGTAAAACGAAATCCAGCGCTTCAAGAATACGTTCTACAAAATTAGACAGCTGACAATTGTCGGGATACAAAGACGCTCCTGGGTGCTTGTCAGACTCAGTTTTGGATAAAATATCACGAACGTTGCACCGGTGGCGAGGAGAAACTGAATGAAGCACAGTGAAACCGGATTCAGTACCCTTTGGATAATTTAGGTTAAAAACCACCTAGCTTCTAAAAGTTTGCATTTTCCTCGGTATTGATTGTTTATCCAACAATCTGACCGACTACATGACAAACTGTTAAGCTGGCAAATGAATGATGACACATGTCACTCTCCATTCCTTGTGTCTTTTCTCTTACTAACGCAAATCTAAAATCTTGAGAAAGAAACCCGTGTGAACATATATTCACTTATATTTGGAATATTTCGAAGGGTCAGGAATAGATTGAATAGGTCCTCGTCGCTTAACACGAAATGGTACATGGTGACATTTCATTACATCGAACCCTTCTACAGTCTCAGTCTTTGAATTCTCGACTAACAGCAAAAGTCGAGAGCTCTTTGACGGTTTCCCGTTTGGTATTAAACGAAGGAATGTAGTACCAAACTGACTAATGGAACCAATGAGCCAACAGTGTGCCAAGTTTTCCGAGAAACAGGAACACGTATGCCGATTATCCGTGATCAGAGGATGTCACATGCAATCATTTAGGTATAAAGTAGTGCCCGATGCAATTGACTAATCTGAGATCTAAAGCCGGTCACGGTTCTACGTAGCCTGTAATATACTTGTGCGAAGCGGCTGATGAGATTCATTTAAGTGATTTAGGCCTACCTTGATGGACTTATGTTCTTTTTACTTCTGGAGACCTGAATTCTTGAAATATTTCGTAAGACCAGAGCTAGCCAAGGAAAGCCAGTTCTAATACTCCATCGCCTGACGGTTTCTATTGTGGCTGAGTCAGAAAGTGAGAATTGATTTACCGATTACCTAATGCTGAAATTGTGCGAGCTTCTGAGTGGCAGATGGCCGTGTGCTAAATAACTTGGTTGATGATCCTACTATGAAGACGAGCGAAACCATGCGTATTTATTTAAAAAAATCAATCTCATGGTGTCCAAAAGATCCTGCTGCAACGTCGTTCACGTCATCACAGAACCGGATGAACATTCAGGGTCACTGATGCAAATATGGACGGCCAGGAGCAAAAAAGAGGCTACAGAAAGTAAACAGAAACTATCACTAGAAAATGTAGAGTATTTTCCTCCTCAATCAAGTTTTTGGATACGCCCTTGAGAGCGTTTGGATACCCATGCCAAAAAATGAGTTAGGTACTCGAAAGAATAAATCTTGTGAGAGGAAGTTTTCAATGCGGAAGGTTTTCTTTTTCCTCCATTCCCATCATCCACAAACTCTCTCGAGTGCAAATGCATTCGTGTCACTTGTCATTCCTCCCGACCACGAACCCTGTCTGTGGCAATTATTCATTATCACAAACTTGCTTGTCACTTCGTCGACGAATTAGTGTCCAGCATTTGTAATGTACCTAGTACAGCATTATAAAAGGGTTCAGGGGCAAACAGTAGTTTACAACGTTTCATCTAGCTTTCCTCGATCATAGGCTTAGTGTATACATAGCGACGGGTCACAGGTCTCATGTATTGGAAAGAAACGCAAAGAGTTTGTTGAACGACGATTTGCTTGATGTTTCCAGTTACACTCAAACCATTCTGTCACCATTCAGACAAGTACATCAGTCTTCTTCCAACTTATTCCCAGAATATTCTGAACAGTCCATATGGTCCTTTAACCGTCTGTCCAGATCCAATCCCCTTGTGCCTAGTGAACTTTAAGGAATGGATTTATGAAAATGGTCGTGAGTATTTTCTCTCGAAAGTTTCCGAGTACTGTGATAACACCGTCTTCACAACCAGAAAAAACGTTTCAAAAATGCGGAAATGGATCTTATTATGTATGCTCTACACTGCATTCCCGTGCACCGATCAAGCAGAAACACGATCAGTCGGCCTTAATCAGTCATACTCCTATTCGGCTAGTCAGTGATCGACTTATGTAACACAGATGTCCGACCGTGGTGAATGCATATGCACCCGTGGATAGCCAATTTGGTCCGGTTTGAATTCTTCCAGGAAATTAATCCAATCTACTTTCATTCGCCTGGTTTGAGTGCTTGTGAGCGTCCGCCTATTCCGACCCACGGTCCCACTACGATCTCTATGGCTCTATGGTGGTCAGTTTCAGGAAATTTATTTTTCCGAATGATTATTTTGCAGTGCAACCATTGGAAACCGCGGAAGCAATATGCCGCTGTTTCTTTCTTGTTAGAAATCATCAGCAGTGCAAATTAATTGCTCCCAAACTGGGACGCAAACCCGTAATCAATGCCCGTTAGTCGAACGTTCTAGTTATTGCAGCGGCGGGGTTGATTCTCATACCTTCATCGGACATCAATCAACACTACATTGGTTTAGCGTCCTTATCCGTCACTGGGTTATGCAGGCCAAAGGCTAGTTATGCACCTTTTAAACAACTAGATCAGGACAGAATTCTATGGCTAGCTTTGGCGTCAATTACTGAATCGGCTCTCGCAATGAATAAAGGAACTGATTTCATAAGTATATTATTGCCGACATTTAAAATACAACGGAGATGTGCAATATCAGGACTTCATCTGCCGTCAGAAACCATCGTTTGTTTTGTCTATCCTATGGGAATGTTGTGCCACTATTCCTTAAACTAAAGGCAAAGACAACTGATTCACATTAGCTTACCTCCAGAATTTCAGCCCCCTTCGAGTCCTATTAGGAGTGATTTGTCGATGTGCCTCAACAAAGGATGTTGTGTGAATAGCCTTCATGGTTGACCTTTAACGAGGATTGACAAGCCACAGGAGTCAATAGACAAACCACAAAGTTGTGGTGCTCCCAGAAAATGTAGTTAAAAAGTCGTTATCTGGTTGATGTGAAGCTTACGGATTACGAGTTTGATTGCGTAGTCAATGTATACGGGTGTTTAATCTATATGAACGTCAATAAAGTATCACTTCGAAAGTTTAAATGTATATGCCACATTTATGGGGCAATCCAGATGAAAAGAAACAGAGAACCGGTAACAAACCGTGAAAGTGGACAAAAGGCAAAACGCAGGTAGAGCAGTTAAGGGCCAGCTGGTTTTTATACTAAGTAGAATTTGTCCACGAACACTAGGTAGATGAGGCTTCCGTAAGGCAACTGACCTAGTAAAAAGTAGAAGCAATGACCGCGCGGAACGCACGCCTTCCTGACCGACAGAGCCCAGCAGCCTTGGTGTTAAACTCGCTTGAATCCGAAAGCCAAAGTTCTTCTGTCTAAAGCAGATGAAATACCCGAATAGGCCCGTGTGATAAGACAAAGTTCGGATCCAAGCGTGCATATAGGGAGTCAACATGAGACAAAGCCTAGCTTTTGCGAAACAAGGAAATCAGCATCAACAGAAAGGTTGAGCACACTAGTGAACCAGACAGGTTAAGTAAAGATCATCAGCCGTCCAATGGGTCGATGTGGAAATACCGTCCAGAGTAAAGTGTACACGCAAACCACAGGGCGATAAAGGCCGACTGGACAAGTGCTGAGTTCCAGTAGAAAGAGAAAGGATCAAGAAAGGTGCGTCATCGGAAATTGAACGAGGAATGCCAATTGAAATTTTTGGAAACGAGCGAACAGAGCTCCGTGCAAGAACCTCACGGAAGCACGGAATGGTCGTTGGACCTGTACCTTGCACTATTCAGGTTTCACTAAACATCCATATACTAAGTACTAAGAATCATACAACCAAACAGTTTCATCATAAGCGAGAAATGTCTGCGTTCCACAGTCCGATGGGAATTTTCACTTAGTAAAGAACACGATGCGCGGAACCTAAGGGAGGAAGCGGCTGAATTTGGACACTGCTATCAGCTGAGAATACGGACATGCTTGCTGATTGAGTCTTTAGTGCGTTCAGTAAACTGAAGTTTGCTTGTGCGGTCAAAGACACAGAATAAACGAGCACAATTCATGCTTGCACTTGACAACATCTAAACGTGAGACAAGATGTCCTGTAACTGGCCTGGGTTCGTCTTTTCTGATTCTCAAGTTATACTTTACCCTTGTTGATGACAAGACAATAGCGTACATAGGTTTTAAAAAGGAACTTAAAGCTGGTAGTGGGCTGACTAATCTGGAACTGGTCAGCTTGCTGGGGTGATGCAACCCCATAACATTCACTGTCAAAAGCCGAACAGTCAGTCGTTTGACGGAATTTGGTTGGAGAAATCCGCTCATTACCCTTCAAGTGTTTAGTTCAAGACATTCGGGTTTGCTGTTTGACAGTAGATTTGTTTGAAGCGAAATCAACTGAATGGCAAGCAGTTTCCTGAATCCGATCTCTCAGGGTATCCGCGAAACATTAAATATACGTGAACCCAACTAAATTTGGAGTCCATCAAAAACTGACTCATCATGTCCCCTGTGTGGTATCGTGTCACAACTTCATGTTGTCAATTGAGCGTGTAATTTGCCAAAGTCTCGGTTACCCGGAGAAATCAAAAACGTCGTAGTTGGTAAGACTTTATTTGGATAGTCATTCCAATCTGATTGAAAAATTTGAAACTTTTTCCTAACGAAACTAAGTTTGACGCCAATCTTTAGTATTTGTCAGGTGGCCAACCTAGGTAACTGCGTTTGGACGAGAGTGACACCGGTCCTTGTGCCACCGATAACTGCCCTCTTTTAGCAGCTTCCAGTTAGCCTTGCATATTTTCTCTAAATAAATGTCCATTATTATATAATCAGTACAAAACGTGAAAATATTTGGAATTCGAAAGAGTAATGGTTAAAAAATTGTGCACTTGATCCTATCCTCATCTACTGGAAACCAAATAGCATGGACTCTCCATAAATAATCCCCGGGATTCACTATTTTCAGGACCACACATGAGTAAAACGCGCTTGGCAGTTTTCTGACAAGTGATTTTTCTCCTACCGTCCTTAATCCGCATTGCCATTTCCTTCCCTCGTTTCCTCCTTCTACTTTTGCATCCCCGCCCGTTGTTTTTGTTTTGTTTACCCGATTCCAGGTGAAGTGCCAAGCCTGAGAATCTCACAAGCACTGAATTCTATGTACATAAGGGGGTAGATTCGATACATTTGCGTATTCGGATAGCTTTACTTTGCACAGCTTAAATCAGATTAGTACGAGTGGCATGGGGTGGATGCTAGACGTAAACAGCGATCGCAAAGTACAGTGTCACGAAACTAACTAAAGCTTAAAGGAATCAGAAAAAAAACATGCACAATCTACTGCTTAAATGCATTGTTGGATGTGATCAAAATATTTTGATCATTCTGTTTGAACCATCGGGTTTTTGGGATGGATTTCCACCACTCCTAACGCTTTGGACCTTTAAGCCGGCATTGGTTAGTCATTTATGTCTTGCAGAAATATGGCAAACTATGGCATGTTTACCGTGAACCACTCAAAGTGTTAACAATCAGACCTAGTCAAGTTCGCTCGTCCCTCTGTGTTCGAACTAATTCGTGCTTCTTTGCACATTGTTTCTGAGCACCAGTATGTGCATCTTTTCATCTCGCGAATCGGAGTAAAACAGATCTATCTATCTTATAATCTCGGTATTCGTCCATGACCCTTGACCAGAGACCGATTGACAGTTCGGAAAACCTATTTTTATTTGTTTTTTGGGAATAAACGGGAAACTCATCTGTCCCGAACTTAGTCGCCAATTCAAATAGCGTTTGTGGACTTATATCGGAGAAAGTTGCTAGAACTCAAGCACAGGTAATTGTCTATCCGAGGTAGGAGTTGCTGATAAACAGAAAGTGAAGTTCGCTAGAAATCCTGTCGCTACCATTCTATCTAACCTAGCTGAATTATTCGATTAAATGCAGACTTCAATTCCGACCAGCAAGTAGCCTCAAGTTGTAAATGCCAGATGCTTCGGAACAGTAAATTAGTTATTAGAATTGAATGCTATCAACTAGAACTGGATAGCACGGCTAATTGTTGCTGTCCTTTATACAGGATCATTAATTTTCTGTTGTTATCATATGAACTGAGCAACAACACAAGTTCTGCGTACTACCCTTGGAAGTGATTTCAACCAAATTCTGAAGCCGAGATTAACGAAGCCTTCGAGTAGACAGGAAAGGGAAAGATTTGAACCAACTTTCGCAAGCCAAAAATGTATGCTTCAGTTCAATTCACCTTGTGCAGCCAGCGTGCCTTGGCTTTGATCGCTACTTCACAGCCCCATCTGACCAAATAGAAAAAGAACGATGAATAAAGAAGGTTGATGCCAAAGTAACAGGTTGCTTAACCAAGAAAAAGAAGAAAGGGTTCAAATGCAAGAAAGCCACTGACTGCGGCATTGAGCCACAACACTCACTGTATCCAGTCAATGCTTCGGCGGATCTTTTGGACCCCAACCCGATAGTCCTACTAAACTAGCCAGTCCACTGATTAAGGTTTTCACACTTTCTCCTATGTTACTGACTCAGCGCCTGGAACCGTCTTCCATCCATTACCTATCTCGCAGGGCAGAACACAACGAGGCAAGCTTTCTGAGAGCACGTACAGCATATGACTCGAATACCTTAGCTTATTCCGATTCACTGTCTGTTCTGAAGCTTGGACCGGGAAAATAGTAACTTACGGCTAACTGCAGAGATACCCACAAAAATTGTCTATCGTATTCTACCAATATCATGAATAAATCGGTGTTCAAACACCAAATGTTTGCGCATATCTTCTGCACTCACTGCGGCTGCTCATACCCAATCTTTGGTCGATAACGGGATTTCATGTTGGCGCCACAGATACCTCAAATCGACTACTATTTGAGATACAACTAACCGAGTACCTAACTCTGTCAATCTCATCCAGCTGGATGCTGCTAAAACAAGGTTCGACTGAGAGCTAGCTCAGTCCTGTAATAGAGCTTTACACTTCAAACGTGCAGAACATATTCCAGACATATCGAACTACGGTTGAGATGACCTGGAAAAACGTACAACTTCTTTGGGATTTCGTCCAGAAGCACAGCGGTGTTCACATATTCGAAGCAAGACGGATTCTTGTCCTAGAAAGTATCAATGCTACTATTCTCTTCTAAGGATGGAGCTGCCTCCATAACCATCCCAATGAAAACGTTAAAAAGTAAAGGCA
>LUCM01008245.1:212823-277314 GCA_008360955.1 Fasciolopsis buskii | reverse complement strand
GGCATCTCTGACGAACACCACTTCTTGTGGTGAACTCGGGTGAAACGCTGCCATAAGCAAGTCCCCGACTTCACCTGTTTGCATGGAGAGATTGGATGAGTGGAATGAATTTATCTGGAGCACTCTTCAGTGAGAGGCGACATCACAGAATTGTACGACCGATTGAGTCGAACGCCGCTTTCTAGTTTTAGAAAGGTAAATACCATGGGTCACCCGGAATATGTGCCTGCTTTCTAAGATCCGTCGCAGACTGAAATATTTGCTTAATGTAATCCTGATCATGAAGGAACCCCGCCTGGTTTTCAGGCATGCACCTTTCGCGAGTATAAAATAATCGGTGGAGGATAATGCCGGAAAACAGATTAAAAGCAGTGTTTGCTATACAAATTCCTATTTAATTTTTGCATGAGATTCTGTCATCCTTTTTGTAAATAGGTACAATCACCGATTTTGATCGTTTCATATGAATCTCTTCGCTTTCCGTCATTGATACCATGAGTTTTGTTAGCTCTGATGTTACCACTGCGTCACCTTCCGTGAAGAAGGGCGATGACAGTTCATCTGGTCCAGATCTCTTATACCTTTTCAGAGAACCCAACTCCTTGATCACCGCCATTTCGGATGAAGACCTGGTATTCGGTTGTATCGTATCCCCTACAGACATAACTTAAAGATCCACTGTTTCCATGGGCCAACTGAACTGCTCCCTAAATGTATAGTGGATATGACGATATCGAAAAACCACCCATGCGACAGTGCACGAGGAGGAGAACTGCAGCTGAATTGTCTGAAGCCAAGCAACAATCGGAAACAACATCTTTTGAATGAACGTGCACACGTACAAGTACAAGGACATGTACCAGTTAGCAACACTGATCATGAATGTCCATCTTCTTGCCGCTGGTAAACGATGAAATGATACGGTCTCAGCCTGGTCTTGCTGTCTGTACTTGTCCGCTGTCCGGCAGAATCCAATTTCATTCAAGTCCGTGTTGGTGGCGATCTGTCTGGCACGGTCCAACCATCGATAACCAGTCAGGCAGCTGTAATAGGATTAGGCGCAACGCCCGTTAGACGACCATTCCCTCACGTAAATTGATTTCGGGTCCCGGTGGATGAGTCCCTTTTTGATGACAGACGGCAATTAGCTATCGCCCGCCTAGTTACCACATCTGACATTTTGAGACCTCATATGGCTTTCTGCCACTGAAAGTTTAGCATCCTGAATTCCGTCCTCCACCCCCCGGCCTCCTCCTCAGTGGCTACGGAGCGTTCCCTCAGCATTACATTCAAGCGGGAAGTATGTCATCGCAAAACTACTTAGAAAAGTTGGGAATCAATCCATACAGAACGGTAGGCATAAATATGTACATTTTGCGGAAAACGTCCGTGGAAACAAACCACCAGAGATTCACAACAGAAATGAGAACATCGGTGCGCAGATGAAGGGCTATCCCCACTCATCCTATATTCAGTCCTCCAGGACCGCTGGTCCAACAAGTGAAGTGGAAATAAAAAATAAACGTCTGATTATGAATTCAACGTCAGCAAAATCGTTCAAGGTCAAAGCTAATCACAAACGTACTAAAGCAAGTAGCCAATGTTCAGGCTGTCTGATCAACCTGGTGGACTGCAACTCAAGGCTGAAATCTTCTTTGTGTATGTAAGGTACGTCACGTGACCCCTTCCAATATGGTCGTCCCAGTGAGTAAAATACTAAGCACGGAAAACCACCCACTGCCGACTTAACTTCAGCTGCTGCAGATGATTATTGTGATGATGATGATTATGATTAAAATTTTGCCGTCTAAAGGAAAAGTCGGGCGATCAGAACCACGTGGATGTAGCAAACAATAACGCAAAAGGAAAAACGAAGGAAAAGATGCAATCCGAAAAAGCCACTCACTTCGACTGTTCGCCATATTAACGGTACGGTAACAGGGTCATTTGTCCCCAACTCAGAGTGAATCATCATTTATCATATTTATGAATTTTCCGCATGTCAGCGACTGGGCAGTTCGATTCCTCTGCCGACTACAAGCTGATCTGAACAACAACGAGGGATTGTGTGCTACTCGTTTCCCACCAACCTAACCTGTAAGCTTTGAACTCTTACTGTCAGGTAGAATAACGAAGAAAAATTGGCGATTTGAGAACAAGAGAACCAAAAGAAATACTTACATGACGTCAAAAACAATACAAAATTTCAAAAATTACTAACAAACTCCATTAGATTGTTTGTGTACCAGTGATAAAAGTCAACCGACTTGGTTCCGCCACTTAAACTTATGAAAATGGTCCAGTCAGTTAATTCGGCAAGCGCTGTTAAATCGTGGATCTATGGGAAGAGTGTTATTCAGGTCGCGATTCCACGTACGATAGAACTGATCAGGAAGAATAGTATCGAAGCGAGTGAGACATCTACAAAAACATCAACCCAGATGGGGCAAAATAATGCATGAATTAACTCTCGAGGTGACGGAATTAGCTTTGAACCAGACGTCTGCCGATGTGTGAATTATCTCGAGCATCGCATTCAAAAAGTTTACCAGAATGCTTGCTTTTTCCAGCTGTTACACAACAGCTGTTCAAATCAAATTAGGATCCTGACGCAATTTCGTATTGATCGGCGACTAATGGACGATTTGGCATTGGAAATATTATTTCTAACGCCATCCAGAAGATTAAATCCGTTATATTATCAAAAATCGGAAGATATGGATTCGAGTGGGGTGTCATTGTCCAATCTGAAGACATTTTCGTGGTTTATGAAGCAGTTTCGGTCTGGTGCGCTATTTACAATAAAACAACAGTCATAATTTGCTGTAGAGATCCAATGGTCTGCAGGCCTGATGCAGATTAATCTAATGATTTTGTGGATTATTTCTAACGTTTACATGCTATGGTATCAACGCCTTGCGGACCCAATCGATTTCAGTGGCCATTACTAATGCACTTTTCCGTCTAGACATGAAGCCGTTGAATTTAACTGAGCATTTGTCAAAGAGTGAACTTAATGAGCGAATATTGTCCATCTTGATCGAAGCATGCATGGGGATGTGCATATTTCTTGAACACCTGCCCCCAAACGATGTGCACACACGCACGGCATTTCTAAAGATGATCCGTGCGATAGGTAAATGGGAATACCAACAATTAATGTATTGAAATGAACAAGCTTTCGATTCCCATGTACACGACTTCACATGAGTTGCGAATATGGTAGGTGAGGACAAGGCGAATTAGCTGTGAGCAATTCTTGTGCTCTATTCAAATGTCCTTCACTCACGCGAGCTCGGTAAGTTATACCATGGTCAAGAAGAAGCAGACCTTTTCAAAATCAGGAACCAGTAGTTTCGACCGCAAGTTTTCTGAATACTACCTCGTCTTCTTTCTTTATTGATGTCTGTCAGTCATGAAAAGCAGTCTGGTGCAAAGTCTGAAAGTTTCTTCTGTACGATCAATAATGCGTCGTCCAGAAAAGTGTACACAGAATAACAGAGGCATCTTCTTCCGAAGGAAATCGGCCTGTCTTTGCTGTTATCTAAAAATAAGTGAACTTGTTGCAAGAGATATTTTTCCTGTTACTACTTTTATTTGTCATCAGTTGCACGCAAATTTTGTCAGATTATCAGCACAGGTTTTTACCGATCCAAAAACCGCGATACCCCATTCAGAATAATGTGTTACAAATCGAGTATTTTTTATCGATCCGGTACAGTGCACCTTATAAGATGCTTTTATATCCCACCTGCTAACGAATAAATCCGCATGGTATCGATTAACGCTTACGGTCGAGTGATAAAACTTACCTAAGGTGCACCATACAGGAAAACATTATCAGTTCAGGAATTTGAATCGTGTTCTATTTCATGGATCACGAACACAGTGGAATGGTTTCAAGTAGCCCTCCTCTTGCGCCAAAGGCCGTACGTGGAATTTGTAATCATGGGTATAGTAATTAGGCCAAAAACCCATCTGATATTCTCAAGGTCGTATAAAGCTCTTCTTGTTTCAACCAGTTCATCGGCAGTGATGTGGTAAGTTTTGACGACAAAGCATCCAAAATAAGATTTTTATGGCATCACCATCCAAAGTTTACACCCGATACTCCATGGTCTATCATCAATGACACCGAGTTTCAACTGTTATGCTTTATAACCCTTTTTTGTTGAAAATTTAAAAATCTATGGCTAGTGAATAGTGGCTAACTCGAAGCTTTAGATGTAAGAATTAGTGGCGTTTTCAAGATCTTGACCGTGGTCGTCTAGTTCTGTTTCCACATTAGTGGCTGTTTGATCTCATCGAGCAGTTCAGATGCGCAGACTCTGATAACATTTTGCGCGTTAGTTATTGTCAGTACCTTTGATCCATTGGTGAATCCTCAGGAGTATCAAGAGAGTTTGTCACCAGTTCAAAGGATGCCGTGGTGCAAAAGATTACTGGCAAGCTTTTCAAGCACCAGGTGAGACGGCAATTCGACTTCGTATGTTAGTCAGTCATCATTAGAATGTCATTTTTGGTAACAGGCGGATTTTTTTAAGGCAAATAATTTAGAAGAAAACATTTGAATTTGGTTAGTTGGTAGGACTCAAACATGCATTAACAGGCCACATTAAAGACGATTTAGATGCTTCAATTTTGAAATTATTAACACTTCTGTTCAGAAGTGGCTAGTTGCTTGACCTCTAACAACAACAAAAATATATATCGATTTCATGATGATGCTCGATGTAATTTGACCTTGCCAGAACTGCCTGAGGTTTACCATAGACTAGAGAATTCGAATTTTAGAAGCCAACAGTGAAGTCCAGATAAGTTTGCCTAACTTTTATTTTAACAATCCGTTTATGCTCACCGCATGTACCCGAGAAGTGTTTTACTCTGCATATAACAAGGATAGTTTGATATAACTTTAAGTCATTTGTTTGTTTTTGTGAAAAGGCTGCTCACATTAAGATATGATATTTGAAGATGAATTCACACACAAAATAATCAGTGTGCCATGTTCTAGAACTTATTGCCGTAGTGTGAGTCATTCTCCGCGTTATCTACTGTTCTAAAGCATTGGCGGGATTTTTCACCTAACAGCACTTTTCCGCTGTTCTCTTGCAACTATGACAGATTTGGTTCAATTCACGAACCAATCAAAACCACGGTCAATCCTCTAAATGGTCTTCTGTAATCTTTGAATCGAAATTCGTCTAAATCTTATCGACATACTTTGTATACAAAGATCGATGATATTTATACTTCACCTAGTGTTAATAACGATGAACAACCTGAAGAGGAGAAAGAGGTTCTATCATAGTGCTATTAACGGTATCGGTAGTAGTAACAACAAAAGCAGTGTTAATGATGGTGCCATTTATGACAGTAGTATCAATTGTGCTAATGATAGCAATACTGCTGATGTTACTAGCAGTATTAGTATACTTCCCGCCCCCACAATAATGTAAAAATTTTTCGAATTCAGTTTAAAGATATTCGGAACCATTAAGGAACTTCCCTCTTTTCCACACGACCAGGAGAGATTATGTCTGCTCACACACTGTAGACCAATACACAGGTGATTAATGCCGCTTACGGCTCGAAGTTGCAAACGTGCCCATTGGACATTATGGATACCGTTTCGGAACAATGTGCGACCTCGGAATTTGCCCTCGGAATGGCGATTCACAATAGTTTTTAACATAAATCTCAAGGGTTCCGACATAATTTCCTTATGTTACGCGAAATAGCATAACATTAATGTTGATCGGCAAAATGGTATCGGTAGTAATAAGAATATTTTTGTTATTAGCAGTGGTAGTAGGAGTAAGAATAAAGTTAATGTTAGTATGGCCACCTATAATGCTAACAGAAGTAGTCGTGGCGGCAATATATTCCGCTGGATGCACATTCCTGAACATTTCACCATTACTGTCAGTCTTCTAGTATGTATGCCAACGAAATCATTCGGCTAAGCTCTTCGATGTTCACAAATGTGTTGTTTATAAAAGATCACGTTTTCAACTAAAGGAGCTGGATGGGCCTATTGTGTTAGAAGCCTTCATGGCGGATAGCAATTATTATGCAACCTTGATGGCTAGTAAAGGTGAACGTTCATAAAAAGTCCATATCATGTAGAAAAATGAGAGTAGGGGAACCTGGATAGTACCACCTGTGTGCAAATACGGATAGGATTAGCCAAGGCACATGCCGACTTCGTCTGAAAACGTTATGTACCAACTCGCACGTTAGAGCCGGACATTGTTTTGTCTTCCGATCACGCTACAATGATTATTTCGGTCAGCAGTCTAGTACGGGGGGGATATCAGCAAATCTCGGTAGTGTATGCACCAAAAGACTTTGGACGTTCGAAAGGTGTACCGACTTTTGGCTTTTCCAAAGGAATTTTGGTTTACTGTTCTCTGATTACAAACCAGATGGTTTCTGTGGAAAAAGGTTCCCCATAACTCCTACAAACTCAGGATCTATAAAAGAAAAAAAATAAAAATCGGATGGTGGATTCAAGAAGATTGAAACCAATTTTAAATTTATAAAGAAAACACGTGCAATCGGGAAGTTTTTATGCGGACAAAATTTCTTCGTCGAAAAACAACTTCAGGTATCAGCCACCATCTGTATCAGGGACTTCACAGAAAGTAGGCTTGTAGCGGTAAGTAGCTATCAGTTTGAATGTGTATGAAACGTTTTTTCTGTTATTGTTTGACAATATTCTTTCACATAACTGTCTAATGTGTACTGCTGTCTACGGTTATGTGCATGCATGCACGTGGGTGTGTATGTACGTTTGCATGTAAGTTTCCTTTTATGTGTGCATGTTTGTGTATCTATTTGTGCGTGTATTCCAATAAATCGTATGATGTACGGATACAGATTACACGAAGCTAAAAACCGATCACTTGAAGAGAGTGTAAACATGAGAATTTTACAGAGATATGTTGTAAAATTTGCCTAAACAACATACACGAATGCAAAACATATATTATGGCGAGACTTATATGAACATATATGCATAACGTGGTTTTCAGCGTGACGGATGAAATGAAACAACAGTCAGATCCCGTAAGATTACACAAAAGGATAGTTTTTCCTTCAAATAGAATGGAACGATTAGACATTAATTTAATTAAGGTGACCCACTTTATGGGCCAGTACTCAGCTCAGACAAAAAAATGTCTGTTTTTGAAGTTCTCTTTTATTTGGTTTTCTCCTATGAAACCGTTTAAACTCCCTTCCAAAAGCAAAACAATATACCATTCGTAATTCCAACCTGATTGGCCATTTATTGAGCAAACCTGGGAAGATACGGAAAGCAGACGATCTCTTTTGCTTACCCGGGAGGCAATAGTTGCTGTTCAGGCTGTATTAAATTTCCATAAAACATTAACTGAAAGGCAAACAATCATTTCAAATAAATGTGAGCAATGCGGTCATTTCACTCAGTACGTTAGACTGGAATTTGATCCCGAGATAGAATCGTTATCTTTTGTTAGCACTCTGTCTCTCGAGATGCTTTGCGCTAACCAAACTGTGCCATTTTGGATAGACTCCATCTTTTCTATCGCCCCCAAACCTCCCACCGATCATTCCCTCCCAATTGGGCGAATTAATAAACAACGGCAGGATGTAACAGTGACTCTGCTATCTATGTTAATTGAAATCAGTCGTATTGTTTTTTTCTCAATTTTGAACGTAATTGACCAAAGAAATCCGTCAATCAGTACATTTATTGAGTATCTAATCACAAAAAAAGTATGCATAAAATTGCCGAGCATATTAGTTCAAGCGACTGACGAAGATCCACTGTCTTTCTGTTCCTTTGGAGTTACATTTGGTCACTCTAGCTTGGTCGTTTGTTTATTCATTTTTTGCAAATTCGCTGAGATAATGACGAACGAATTCGCATCAAAACAATGCCAGAGTGAAGTCGATGGATAACCTGTTTAGCCGTTGGTTTCAAATTGTTTCGCATCGATAGGTTAGTCGTCGTTTAAAAATTCATTGTAGCTAGCAGGACTACAGAAATTTAGACTGCAGAAGAAACCAAACTTAACATGACTTTGTCTTATCCCTTGGAATTTCGCTTTTATGTTGTCAGAGACTGGCTATACGGCCATATCCCGATTCGGAACGTGCAACTGTTGAATGCCAATGTTTGAGATTATTGGGCTTCCGTTCATGGATTTTCTCCTACACTTTTGCCCACGGTGGTCCCGTTTGAGTAGCACTAGTTCCATCTATGTTACAGACTGAACATGTTTTCCTTATTTGTGTGCCAACAGTAATCGGAACACTCGTAGTGGGACCCGTTCCATTAATTTAAAGCTAACCTATATCAATGGGTTTGTACGGCGAACATTTCAGCAGACTGACTATTGTCCAGCAACAGTACCATCGCGGCAAGAGGATCCAGTAGGCTGATGGTAGGAACGAACGCTCACCAAAACAACGTGGAAAATACAACACATTTACATTCACTCAGGTTAGTTAGCAGTCACCGATTGCGCCAGTCGGCCGCATCCCAGCCAGCAAACGAAATAAAGCCAGGTGAAATTCCTTTTGCTAAATGTTGTTTACCAATGACCTGCAGTGAAAAAAGCCAAGTTAGAAAAAGGAGATACTTCTGTGGATATATACGTGAATAAACACCTCTTGTCATTAAGCTCTAGGCAAGACTCCCAGTTCCCAACAGTGGTGCATCGAAAGTAGACGTGCCAATTAGGCGGGAGCTAGTCATATCCAAGTGCACGGGAGTATATGGCGATCACCTGGTTTTGGAAAGTCTACGACTTTCAGGGATCGATATTGCAGCGCTTGGGTGAACCATTCCGGTGGTGTCAGACGCTGCAAACGATCTGTCTATATTGTTGAATCAGGTGACACACATTCCGTACAACTGCGAGATTTTTCGCGCATCAGCATTTAAATTATTAAATTATCAAGAAAATGAAAATAATGAAACACCTGCTGCTTTTAAAAGTGTCCAGGTTGTATTCCAATAGCTGAATTGGCAGCTTTTTGACAAAAAAGTGACGCCCATCTGGCAATCGATCAAACTAGACGATATACTGATCGATGTACACTGAAAGTCCTCCCGTATCTTCTCCATTTGATCCCCTCAATGTGTTTGGTGGATTTTAGCTGACCACATCACACAGATATCTGACACATTTATCATTGAATTTTGTTTCGAAAGATCCAAGTCTGGCAAGCTGTTCCGCGTTCAATCGCTGCAATAGTCTTGCACGTTTCGATCGTAATACTCGAGGTATTTGGCAAGACTTTCAAATCCATGCCTTAGCAGTCACATTCATTGACCTCTTTTCGATCTCCCGAGTTGGTAAAATGATTCTATCTTTTCGTTCCATCCCCGTTGTTGCTGTGCACACAGCGTTAAGCACGTACAATAGCACGCTAGAAATGCCGAATATTGCTGCAATATGTCACCTCATTTTTGCATCATCCCATTACCAGTAGAGAAATATTGCATGTCGACAATGCATCCAAACGGTAGCATCAGAGCATTAGCTCTGTAAGTAAATTATTTTATTGCAGCTTGAACCGAATAGGTACAATTCCGGACAAAATTCTCGCCAAGATAAAATAAGGATATAAAAAATACCGTTGATTAGCCACAGTTAACGAATAATCCGATGTAAATTTTCTGAGACAAGGAGAAAACTGACACAGGTAACGCTAGTTTTCAACTTCATCGACAATTTGTACACAATAAAATATTGAAAGAGATTATGATGGCAAAGCAAAACGTTACGATAGCCAAACCTCAATTACGAAACATGCAATACCCCAGAAAGTTCCGATGCATTCTGATTCGATTTCTCCTCACTCTCTCTCGCTCTCACGATTTTTGGGATATCAGTCTTCGTAGACTATAAGCTTTCCATTAATTGCTGAGCTCCTAATATGCCAGTGCACTTAAATCTGACTTGCTCCCATTGAGTGACATGTTTAAAGTTTATGCATAAAGGCTGATTGATTGTGGGTCGAGTATAAAGGACCGTGAATTCCGGAATACAACTAAAGATTTGCTGGTTTTGGCCGAAGTTTTGGGGGAAATGGCGTACAAATCAAGGTTATTTGAAGGAGATTCGACAATTGTTCGCAATGGCATTGTGTGACACTAGCAAATCCGTAGACGGCTAAAATGAAGTTCAGTAGGCTGACAGATATGTGCTTTGTAATAAAATATGCCGTGTCGTAATATAGATAGGAGCATAATTTATGAAATAAACTACCAAAGAGCCTAAATAATAACATGCTGTAGAGAACAGAGAAACATCATCACCAAACATAAGAACAATTTGGTAGGTATTATCACAAAAGCGTTGCAAAATGTCCTTGTTTTTCCAGTTAAACCAGAAGGCCCGTCAAAAGAAATTTGCATTTCCTTTTGCAAAGATGGAAAAATAAATTCGAAATGCATCGCCGTCACTCACTTTAAGGCCAGCATTGAGGATGCTCCAAAGAACGGCTGGCAATAATTAGTCCAAATTGTCAAATCGTGCCATGGTTTATTTTGGAGTGGTTTTTCCCAATGAGATGATACGTGAATGGCTAATAAACAAGTTGCATGCGGAAAGCTTTCACCATGCAGACATATCTCTTGGAAAGCAAGTATCGCACTCATGAAGACAGCGTACTTGACGAGGTGGGGGTTAAACATAAGCAGCCTTAGCTATAGTTTCCTAATAAAGATTTCATGAATGCCGAGAAATTGGTTGCTGTGCTGGAAGAAACATTCTCGGAACTCAACAAATTGATTTTCTAGGACCGTAATTGTTCCCCAGGATAAGGGTCCGTCTTTTGTCAAAACGCATTGGCAGGTGTATCGACTACGGAGGATCGCTTATGTCCTTATGCTAGACTGTAAGGCGCCAAGATCTAATTCACCCAGTTACTGCCTAATTGGTCTGGTTTACCGACACATCTCAAGTGGTCAACATCACGCTACCTCAACCGCAAAGGTCTCGGGTACTGTTCCTTCCACCATCGGTCAAACATGCTTCCTTGCGAACCGCATTAGGCCTTGATCCTCTTGTTGAAGTCGACATAATTTGCCATTTCATTAATAAAACAAACAAAATATAAAATACTGAGAAGCTCCTATATTTTGAAAATGTTGACAGGCTACTCGCACGCAGAACATTAGGGTCTACTGTGCCGCATGCGAAGTGGCATGGAATTGGAAATGGTTCCATCTTTGTCGTGACTTTTAATAGACAAAGCTACGCCAATTAATTTTTAATGTCAATCGAAACCATAGATGCTAGATCATAAATATTTATCGCTCGGAGTTAAGCCATGTTAATAATAATTTGTGAGCTTTTATTCAGAGAATTGGTGAAAGTCAACTAGGAGTTAGAAAATTAAGTTATCGGATAAATTTTCACTTATCAGATTTGCGACTTCCTGTTTATGGGCAGTTTGGACCAGGTACGAAATT
This sequence comes from Fasciolopsis buskii, assembly GCA_008360955.1. NCBI lineage: Eukaryota > Metazoa > Platyhelminthes > Trematoda > Plagiorchiida > Fasciolidae > Fasciolopsis > Fasciolopsis buskii. The sequence goes on along the minus strand of LUCM01008245.1, from coordinate 265,841 downwards.
TAACACTCAAGGATAAATTGCAAGTTTAACCTGAGGTAGTTATATATATACATACTAATGCCTAGAGATGCGTGTATAAAAGCACTGATACCGCAAAGATGACGAGAAGGGATATGATGCCACGGGAAAAAATTAAAAAATACGGCTTTTTAAGGTTCAGACTCAACTGTGATCTCCTCGGGATCGTTTCTCTGCGTTCTCAATTTTTTAAGCGATTCAAGTTTTTCTCCATGAGCCAGCTGCCTCCCGATCTGGGTAAAGTAGAGGACAAGCTGAGAGCCCCATTGAATGCCCTTCATAGGAATGTCGAATTTGAAAGACAATCCAGTGAATCGTGGAGTTCGCAAACCGTTGGAAATTAGTGAACGGTAGTTTAATTCGTATGCTTTCGACCATTTCATATATGGGGCCCAACGCTCAGCTGGTTTTCAATGGGGACGGTGACCAAAAAATTCGTTTCGCATGTCTATGCCAAATAACAGTGCCCCCTGGGGATCGATTGATTGTTTTTGCTTTTTTAGCAGCCGGCAATGCCTTCTCTACCTCACGATCAACAAGCAATCTTCAGAATTTTTCTTCTAAGAAGATTTATCAGGTAAAAAAAAAACGTTTGCTGCCTCGAGACTCTAGATATTTTGCCGCGGCCGCCTTTTCATCAAGCACGAGTCTGTTTTGGTCACCGGTAATAACCAAAATGAAACCCATATAGTTTCCAGCAAAGTGGGAAGACGCCCGGTATCGGACAGCTCTTTACTTCTAGATGCCTATCTGCATGATATGGCGCCCCTAGCTCTTATAGTCTGATCACTGGTAGATTTCTGGGGATAAGAACTTGGCCTTTGTAGGCACATTTTTCATATAAAAATCTAGTGGAAGAATATAAACATCCTAATTTCAATAGAAAACAATATTATTATCTTTGTTTTGGATTTTCAGCTAGAACGAGTACTTTAAAATACGATTTCTTGATGAAAAAGCATCAATTAAATCTTAATTTCCGCACAGTTACCTTTAAATAGTCTGCTATATTTCCATGATGGACAAGTATCATCCGGCACCATGTCTGCCCGGTAACGTTAGTCACATCAGCAGCCTTCTGGGCCTTTATCTGTTTACATATCATTTCCAATGATGAACAGGCAATACTATCCAGTCAATGATCATTGTGACGAGCAATATGGTACCATTTCTCGACTTCTTTTGTACCCTATTCATGAGTTTGCTTTGCTCTGTTTGGCCATAATAAGCTGTTTTTAGCTACTCGACTTCTGGTTATTCATATGCCACGACAGAACTTTGTAAGTCCAAAACAAACTTTTGTTGACTTCTCATTTCTATTATTCGTCTTGCCACCGGCGCCTACCGTCCGATCATAAACCGCACCTGGGGCATCAGATTGCAAAGTATTATATCGGCTTTCAATACCTGGCCCATTCAGAGGCACAGACGGGGACGAGAAAAAGGGAATGGCAGCAGTGCTTGTCTGAATATTTGCCAGACAACAGTCTGCAAATCCCTTGTTCAGTGTGCTTCCAAATTGGACCTCAACTGACCGCTCACTTGAGCCTATTTCGACTGAAGAATGCGCTGAAAACTTTACTGGCTAGCTAAATAAATTCGACATTATTCTTCTTCCGGAGTAGCTAGGATCGTTTTTCGTCTCGTGTGTCTGATATTTCTGGTATCTTGTAGTTCCTTGCCAAAACGTATGGAACAATTCTCATATGAATAGTTTCCGCTTCCTTGTGTAACAGCATAAAGAACAGAATACTGGAGTTCTTATTTCCTTTGTTAACCAGGTGAAAATGAATTTACGCCACGAAGTACCCTAAGACCTGCTAAGGCTCAGCCAATATAAATGTTAGTAATTTAATAAATTGCAACTTTGAAGAGCATCGAGTCCTCTAGGGAGAACAAAGTGCAATTAATTCTCACTTATTGGAGGCACATATTTCTAGGAATACGGGATCGACAAATACCAGCAAGCGGTCCTTCGGTATTTTTCGGTCAGTTTTTTAAGGAAACAGCGACCCGGGTATAAAAAAGCTGCAAACCTCATTCAACAGAAATGTTTACAATTATGAAGTCCAAATTTACCATGTGTTCAGTCCAGTCAATAATCTGTCAAGTCAGAACATAAAACATCTTGGAAAACAGAGATGAAGACAGTAGTACCTGTTTAAGTGAACCATATTCCATAATTGCACGTGCTTTTAGTCAATATGTGTCAGGTTGGGTGGTAACCACTGAACACCAGATGACAAATCTATTGAATTCTGGTGGATTAAAACACAAAACGTCTTTAAGAAAAAAACTAACATTTTCTAGTGATGTTTCTACCCTTAGAATTCAGGAAATATTTCTGTCGCCAAAACGGAAGATTTTTCTCTGTCTATTGCACCGTCTATTTTGATATATTTAAAAGGTTTTTCTCACTCGTTTCATGCAAATGGGAACAATTAGATAGGATACAAAATAGGGGAATACTTTTTTCCGATGAACTTTCTACTAGAAATGTCCTTTTTCAAGCATTATGCGGGTCAGCATGCATCATCTAACAACTGGTAAAATTCATGGATTGCAAAATTAACTCGCCTTACATCATCCACTAATGACCGGGATAGTTGAATTCCTTATCTTATTGGGCAATTAATCCGTACTCTATATCCGCTGACATTTTGAACCATTTAGACGTGCTCCATCTCTAACCGAGACACACGTGCATGAAAAGTGTTGATGTTATCTGCCTCCGAACAAGAAAAAGAATTATCGTGACAATTTAAGAGGAATACAAATATCTTTCTGTTCTAATTGTGAATGCGATAATGTTAATAAAACAGCGTTGTTGGCAGATTTAATGTGCTGTGTTATTAACATTATATCACTCACCATTAAAAATAATACATGCCGCATCGATATTTCGATGCACTCCTTACGTCATTTGCTCATGATATCTTTCTGCTTTCTCTAGAATGAGATTTCGCACATCAAACACGTGCGCTTGAGATAGTTTGCTCTGTTAGTAGTACATAAACGGTGGCTTTGTTTAATTTGATAGGCTGAATATGATGAAGCCCAATCGAGGAAAATTGCGCGAAGCTTTTCTATCACATGATTATACACAAGAATGGGGTATCCAAAGGCCCAGCGTTTGTTCACGGTCACTGGGGCGACACGAGTGATTGAAGCAAAGCTGTTAAGTAGCATTAACCCCATTTCAACTTTGGTGCAAATCAGGATAATTGTCCACTGAAAATTATCCAGTTTGTGAAAAACAGCGGTTAGTAAATAGCAGTTAATGTAAATTACTTCGGTCATGTGAACGTAGGAGTAATCGGAGTTTGGATATTTGATAAAATTGGCGCTTTTGTTGAACCAGCTTGTTAGTTAGCAAGTATGCGTATTAAGTAAGGTGGTTTGTGAGACCCTTCAAACCAGCTTACGAACACTTCCTGCCTCAGTGAGATTCTATTTTTGTCATGTTCAGACGAATTTATCTGAACAACCAGAAGCACTCACCAATCCTCAAATGGGAAAAGTAAAGTCCACAATTAGAGCTAATAAAAACGAAATCTGCAAATAGATGGATGCTCTATTGGTGAAACGTCTCTGTCCGCCGTAAATGTCAGAACCAGCAGACATTTAGTGAAAATTTAACCCTGCACCACAATCGTGGATACTTGTGTGAATTAAGCTAAGTTGTCTTTTGAGACATGCCAATTCTTTAGGTTTCATTAAAATGTACATCTCGAGATAGTTGCTCTAAGGATACGCTGATTACGTTTACATAGGGTTTGGGATTTGAACCAGAGGGAGATTAAACAATTGTCATCCATCCACCCAAGCTAATTAGGTCCATCTTTATCGTCAAACCACAATAAATGGTTTTCAATTTGTCCAACCCAATGTTCGTTAATCTTTTCCCATTGCAATTCGTGAAATTCGGCCAATAAAGGCTGTGTGATCATCGAGGAGATGACCTGGAAAATGAAATTCCTTTGTCTGCTACGTTAGCGAAGAAATGCTCATTCCGAGACCAATAGTATTTATTCTTTTCCTATCACATTTCTGTACTGTTACAATAGTAAAGATACACCGTTTGTTCAAGACGGGTGGCGTCAATCGAACGGCCGGAAACACTTTTTCGTTTTGTCATTTCTATACTTCGGTTTTTCATGTTTCTCCAGGACTTCCTTGTTCTGTTTTATAATATTGTTTCAAAATCCTCGAGTCATGTTCTTCCGGTCTGTTTTCGAAGTTAAACTCGGTCAGATGGCCTCAGATCCTACTGAAATCAGGCTTCAAATGATGCATTTACACTGCGTGACGTTGGAAAAAATTAATGCGATGGAGCATCTGATTGGATGTCGTTCTTTCGGAACGAAGCACATGTGCTGAAGTGAAATGGTAACTTCTGACTCACCTGGACAAACTCCTGGCTGTGTAAACACTGAAATGTAGCGAAAAGCACCCCGGTGTCAAATGAATAACAGGAAATATTTGGTCTATGCTTAGTGTTTGACCTGAATTTCATTATTCGACTGAGATGATCTTTCTCTTTTCTGTGGAACGGAAGAACAGTAAAACTGAGAAAACCTGGAAAATGTACTTGATCTAAAGTGTTGGAAAATATGGTGAAGCTAAATCATAAACCCTCTGTAGAACGTTCGGAAATGAATCTAGTGGTCGCGGGTAAGCCAGCACGAGCACCTATCAGACGCTGGTATCTTCAATCTTGTGAAATACCGCGGTGCTGTCCGCAACGTTTACATGTGCGAATTTTTATCTAACTCAGCTTACGTGTCCGCAGATGACCGATTCAACTGTAGGAGATTTGTCAGTTACATTTCTGAGTTTAGGTCTTGTTGAGAGACTGTCCTCATATGTTTCGTTGTAGCACCGCGTAGCAGTAGAGAACCGGTATACATGCTTCGTAGTTTTCACAGTTAAAACAAGTTGCATTCTCGGCTGCGTAATTATACTCACTCAAATACTAAAGCTAGTGTAGTACTGTTGAAGCATGAAACAGAGTCACGTTAGGGGGGTGAATGTCACAATCAGTCACTTCTGCGTCCCTCTTTCGGTCTACAATGACTGCATGACAATTGGAACAGGTCACGAATTGGTTTGTCCTAAAAGAGATTGCGGCAACTTGCCACACCTAAATTCATATTCGTATTTTCCCCATACTATAAGTCTAATCGAAACTCGATAGACACTGCACCTTGAACGACGTGCTTTACTTTACACAATCTAAAATAAACAAAGATAAACCTGTCGGCAGTTTTTATGAATTCGACCGCATTACTTTCTTATGATTGCAGATTTAAGTTCATTCCATCTAACAAGTCTAGAAGAGTACCCCTTTAAAACATACAAAGGTTATGTACCAGTGAAATCGGGCACAAAGTAAGCGAGCGATTTCTCTAGCGCTATTGTTGACTAGCCGACATATTTTGTAGTTCCCCTAGTAAAATGCGTGTGAATCGATTGATTTACTGCCTATTTTTGCCCTTTTATATGGTCTTTTAAGGGTTAAAACCAGTCAATTGGCCGGAAAGGTTTCTTCCATCAGGTTTCCCTTTGATCAATTGAACATTGTCTGTTCGATTCGATGGGTTAAACTTCCCGACCAGGCAAAGTCAGACAAAAATTAAATGGTTGTTTGAGTTCCATTCTCTGTTATTCTTTCATTATGCTAATACACGGGCTGACCTTTTCATAATCACTGATCGGGAAATGGGTCATTGAAATCCAGAATTAGGAAGTCGAACTCGAATCTAATTGGAGGCAATCACAAGCCTCCGAAAGTGGAACGGATAGCCAATTTTTCTATTCATCAAATCAGGTTCCACGAGCAGCAATTTTGAAGTTGCCGCTGTGTATTTGAGGAGAAAACAGTTAGGAACAGTGTTTTTACCGATGTGAATAAGTTGTGAAACACGCACAACCAATTAATCCAGAATCGGATGTGTATATACGCAGTGGTACCTTGGTCGGGACATGACTGGATTACGAATGACAAACTAACTGACAACAGAGACAAATAAATGTAAATTAACAATATCATAGGGAAACCTGTGCCCAACCAAGTTTATCATGCAATAAAATCGAAATATTAGATTTAAGTATGCAGAATCTAAAGCGTTTCCCAGATTGTCGAATTTTTCCCTAACGGCATTCCACAGAATTATTCAGACCAAATCGAAACCCTTATAAAATATGATTCATATTTGATGGTCCCATTTGTACTTTCATAATGTAAGGCCCTCTGATCACCTACGTATTGTTCTTATATATAAGAGCAAACAATGGCTTGCCAGGTCTTTTGAAATAAACGCATGTTGCCACCGGATTCCGAATATTTTTACCTAAATCCAAAAAATTGGGTGATGGTATACTTGAATATTCATATACTAGAGGAAAATTCTCGGGTTTTAAAAGGAAGAAGAAGCGTAGCGTTTGAAATAATGAGCGCCAACTGGCGACTCATTGCAAAGGCTACTTAAATAATTCTTTTGATGGTGGCCGGATGTGTATTTGATCGTCAATGATTTTTCTATTTAAAGACCCGTGTAAAGGATATATTGTGCACTGGTCCTTTTACCGTGTCTTTCCAGGCTTGTCTGCTCGTTATTCAGTCACTTTGTCCTTAAATTTGGAAAACTACGTGGAATTCATTACTTTCTGTTACTACTGACGTCTGTACAGAACCGATGGTGTGTTGAATCCTGACATACACGTAACTGGCAATCAGCCGACCGCCCCATGCCGGAGGACGAATAAATTGTGGACTTACGTTCTAAGATCCACAACAGTCTACCATTCTAAGAATTAAGCATCAATTTAAACAGCACAAAATGACAGAGCCCTCGAAGAAACGGTTTTCAGCTAACGCAATAACATCCCATGGATAAGCAAAATCGTCTCAGAGACATTTATGAAGATGAAGATTAGACAACGGGAGATGGAATACATTTGACATTTTAATCAGCCCCGTGCTGTGGATTCTACCAAATTGTGACGTGCTGTCAATTTCGATGATATTGGGTATGTGCGAACTTATCCATTTTGCCGATATTGGGGAGGGGAGCGTGTTGCGCTCCATGGCAACTGCACCGTGCGGAATTTTCCTTCTCCTTTTAAATCGATGTCTCAACATCTAAGTTTAGGTGCATGTTGCGCGGTTTCAATTCTGTCATACGTTAATGATTTCTGGTGGTATTCATTACTGGTGTACATAAATGACATTTCAAGGTAGACAGAATTAGTTTACGTTGAGGATTTTTAAAACCGTCGAGCCTGTTTTTGTCGGTTCATTTTCATTCTCCTATACACGCACCCGGGTCATGGACTATCGCGTATAGTTGGCCAAATGTACTGTCACAGTTAAACTAATTGCAAAAATCTCTGCATCAATTCATATTCGTCACACATTAGGTTTTAATTTTGTTTTCATTAGCAGCAGTTACTGTGATACTCGACAACTTTGATTCTGACGATTTCAAACCAACGTTTGCGTTGGATTCACTATGATTTGTAATATCGTGGTTTTCCGTAAAACGAATCGAACACTTTCCAGGACGAAATACGAAATAGCTGCATACATTTGGCGAATCGAGCTCCACGTTGTACTCAACACTGATAACTTGTCACTCCACGGAACGGAGAGCGACAAGCGAGTAAATCCATTTTTAACCCATTCTTATTGGTATTTTAAGACGCGTACGTATATGGTTACTTTCTTTTCACTCAATACCTTTGTACTGAACGCTGTTTGAGAACAAGAATGCACTGTTTACCAAAATCCTTTCCATTACAAATACGTGCACAAGAAGGTTAGCGCATTCAGTGATGTCAATTGAAGCTTGATCTCTTGATAGAATTTTTCGGAGAACTTATCGATTTTTCCGAACAACTTGTATGTAAAACCTGAGCGAATATATCTGAAATTCGATGATCACTTCCTTCTCGTGTTGTTTGACTGGTTTTCTAAATTGGTGCGGCAATCTAAGCTGAATGAACTGCACTCCTGAAATATTCATACTTTGGAGCATTAAACCGTGAGTTCTCCCAAGTAAGAAGAGCACGTCAACGTATCAGTGTGAGTTTGTGCCATGGATTTTGAATTGCTCTCACGTACATGCAATCCAAGAGTGCTGTTTCATATCAGTGAAGTGAACAACGAACAATCATTCTTCGGCAAGCAATCTCACTATTTGGACGTTCAATTTTAGTACTAAAATGGGTCGCTAGAGACTGGACACTTCCGTACCCGTCGTTTTGTTTGGGCGTACAGGGTCTCACGATTATATATCGCCTGAGTGATTATTATGGTTTTATTTAGGCCAACTTTTGCCCCAGGAGGATGCGTAAAAGAAACTGTCAACAGTCAGAAAATCAGCCATCCTTCCGTTCGTCTGTTTGGACGTGGACGGTTGAGTTTTACTTATCACATTAGAAAATGAACAATAGAATACTGCACAAGCAGTTTCATTTAACTTAACAAAGCAACAGATTATCGCAACCCACCAGTGCTTTCTTAAGATTACGCTTAATTTTTAGTAGTGGATGAATCCAAGGCGAATTCACGATCAGGTAGCTCGTCATTCACAAATTTCCAATCCTTTTGCTCCCATTGAAAAGAGGTGAACCGCGTTTCGAAGCTAGCTCACAGTACATCAAGTGGATGAAGCGATTTTAAAAGTCAAAAAGTACTGCATTTTGAAACAAAAATAAGAATGGATAAAACTGTCATGTAATATCTACTTGGTCTTAGTGTACACAACACATGTGGATGGCGCATGGTTCCCTCTCACAAACTTTGTTCATGATTTTCCCTGGCTAGTAACAAGCGCGGGGGCACTGGACCTCAGATTGTTCTAGACACCATTAAAAGCGCCAACAAATTGGTAAACAAACCAACAAATTCTGTCTTGAGTTTCTTTCAGTTCCCATGGTTTCAGGAAATTCTTCTTTCATTATCTGTTTGACATAATCTGACTGAGTCGAACTGGAAAAAACATCCCTACTTCTTCCTCGGAGCGGAGCTAGATCGAGTGGACGAATCGAAAACGCCAACGTAAAACTGGAACGGAAATTTCGGAATTGCAAAAGGAAACCAAACTAGAATAATTTGTAATTGTTTTACGGGTTTATCACCCAAAAGAATCACTAGTCCTGCATAGGACATTTAGAACAAAATAGAATGAGTCAAAATAAGAAATATATTTACAAACAAATGGATTCGTCTAATACTGTAGATACCGGATGGTTTATCGGCTGGTATGAATAACTGAAATTAACGCTAATGAGTTCGCTTTCGGCCGACCGCGGATAAACAGGGAAAAATGAACCCTGAACGAGATACAATCATGTGGATTAAGAGGCGCCACCAAGAGTCCAGCTAAACACGGTAATCTATCCGGTGTCTAGGGAAAAAGGGATGTGTCTACGCAAACAAGTAATGCCAAACAAGACATGAAAAATTACGTCCGCATTAAACAAGCCTCAGGTGAATGCGAAGTTAATGCATGCCCGGATCATGTGAATGCGTCCAACTTGAAAGCGACGCCAATGAATAGCAAACCGTTCTAGTCTGGACTTTTTCCTTTGATAAACAAGAAATGAAGCAATTAGGTTTTTGGATATTGAAATTTTGGAGCTTGCACTGATTTTTATCTCAACCTTTCAAATTTCATTTGTTTTTTCTTGTAATTCTGATGACGTCTAAAACTTCTGTAAAAAAGTCTCCTACTTTCCAACTGCTTTATTCCGATGGGAAAATTTGTTCACCAATGAACGCGTTACCATTTCTGATTTGGAGATGAAGTGGAAATCAGTTCGACTTTTTATTAACTGGCTGAAGTGAATCACTATTCAGTAACTGGAAACTGCTATGTCTAAGTGAGGATGCGGGGAAGTGAAATCAAAGTGTAAAGACTAACAAAATAAGAATAAAACCAACAAACCACTGATTCCGATTTCAGACTATTCAGTGTCTGCATGCATACGCTTATTAGGAGACCCCAATCTTGCTAAACTAACCGGAGGTCCAGTAGATCTTGAATAAACTATGGGTACGACAAACTCATTTTCAACTATCTTTGCTCTTTAAAACCGACAGCAGAGTGAAAGTACAGAACAGACAAACCCCCTGGTTTTTAACTACAGATGATGAAATACCTTGGGCCACATCCAAATGGTGCATCACTCAGTTGACAAGCCCACTTTAGCCGATTGGATTCGGAGGTGGTTTTGTGAAAGTGCGTGAAACGTTAGACGGAACAACGAAAGTAATGCTCGGGTTGAAAATCCAACTGGTACATCATGATTCGAGCACTCGTTTAGTCAACTGGTGAATGGGTTGAGAGCTTGGAGACTGGTTAACACGACAAGTTCAAATAATCGAGTGATCGTCCAATCCACCTCAAAATATTCAGGTTCAAATTTCCGTACCAGAAGAAGTACAGTGAATATGCAACTCCAGTAGGTCCAAACTTTTAAATGTTATCTTTTCGGGAAATGCAATCAGTGCACACTTCCAGAGCCCAAAAAGAAACTCACCGTGAACTTTAAACAAACAGTTTTTTTAAGCCTATTGGGGCGGTCAAAATGGGTCACGTGCATGTCCTTTTGGAACCAGTGGTTAAAAGACATTCGTGAACCACCGTGAAACCACGTTCATTACACTAAAGAACTCGATGATGCCGATGTTCAGTAGCCTGATGGATTTCCTTAGCGATTTGATTACCGAAGTCCGCTGTTAAAGCACTAAAATAATCAAAATGAATGAGTTACTACTACCTAAGTGTGTCAATCAATTTGACTACGCACATTATGCTATTGGTGTAGATCAGAAAAGAACAGTGACGTGAGATTTAGTCACACAAGGCTACAGAGTCAATCTAATAGTCACTGTCTATCTACATTCGGAAAAAAACGAGGACAAATGGGGAAGAACTTGTAGCAAGATTTACAGGAACCAGCGAAACAATCAAGCTTTTGCTACTGGGAGCTGCTTTGCAAAATAAACCCAACATGGTTATGAACAACGCTTATTCATGTCTATCATTCACTGAGCAGACTCATTTATGCCGAACAGTTGGGATTATTATTATACTGGAACCCTGGTTATACTGGAACCAAACTGAGTCATTCTATTGGTTAGTAGTGATGGGGCCATGACTGAACATGAGTGGCAAGTCGGGAATTCACAGTCTGTTAATGCTACATCCTGTGCTTATTCCAATAGAACAGCCAGAAAGAAACGTTATCGCAACAGGTACTAACCGTCACCTGACAGTTGATCGTGACTGAACTACATAAAAACCCAGAGACAAACCATGCGAAGCGTTTAGACAGTGCGCAAGCCAGTTAATACAAGACGTCGGCAATTCACAACGTAACGACTTTAACTGAGTGGAACTGGAAACTAACAAATAAATTGGATCAATCAGACAACGATCGGAAATCCTGATGAAATGAGTAGCAGTGAAACAGGTGAGAAGTTCTGCTCGGATATGCATATATTATAACATTACAATATGAGTTTACAAATTCTATGACCGTAGCGTTTTTTTCCAGTTCATTCCGCAGATAGTTTATTCAAAGATATTTCTCGCTTTTAGCTCACGACGATCACCGTAAGTCAATTTCAGTCATCTTTAGTTGAATAGCAACTGCATGTGTGTTAAAGGTTGGAGAAAATAGAAACAATGAGTAAACATGGTTATTTCGTGAACACCTAACACAGCAGAATTACCTTTCACACTTTTGTCCAAAATGATTTCATTGTATCCCTGCAGGTGCAAATAGTCGCTTGTGCATTAAAAATTTCTTGACGAAATCCCACCAGACTGATGCCACAGAAATGTGTGACACTACGCACATTTTAGACCAAACCTGGAGTCGAACTGCCTGGGAAAATGCAGTTTGGGGGAACAAGAAGAGGTGACAACGAAATCGAACAGGATATATTTTGCGTAGTTCATCTCTACTGTCTTTTGATAGATAGATCGAGCAAAATGTTTAGTTGGTATTGTTGCATCAAAACTGACATGGATGCGATGCCGAACGCGTTAACAGTTTGCTGAATACTCTTATGTATTTTCTGAGGCCCATAAACGAACACCTGGTGAATATTGCCCAAGACATAATTGTGCAAATAACTTGAGTAGTGTAAAATGTAATTGTGATTGAAAAAGATGGTAAAACATCTTTGTATTGAGTTTGCCTTGCATTTCAGTTCGCTGCATATTTGGCTGCTTGGTAGACCTTTTACTATCTACCATTTTTCGGGTGGTGTACTGTAAGCGATTGATCAAAAGAATAGAACGGAATCCAAACAAATTCTTGAGATACGTTTATCAATATTCCAATTCTTACTGTTTTTGGCTATTTCAGACAAAAACCCCAATAGTCTTCAGGTTTCGAATAGAACCGATGACAGGGAAATTTGTTCCTTTCCCTTTTGTTTGAGTGTTATTTCCAAGCAGCATGCAAGAGGCTGTAGGCCGGTGTGCTGGCAGAACTTACACCTAGATCATACTGCCATTAATGTATTTTTATCACTTTATGTAGAGACAGTGTGTGTCTGGCGATATAACACAGCATTACCGCTGTTTGTGCGCGACCGCCTATTTAATGGGCATTAACGCAAGTTATTCATGACTAACCAAATGTATGGTAAGTGCTATCCCATTCAGAATCGGGACCAAGCAGAGAACTCCGATGTCAAATCTGGATAGGATACGACGAAAGTGAAGGTACCACTAAAGCAATTTGGGGAGAAAAGTTTACAACTTAGATCAAGGCAGGAAAGTTTGGAGGTCTCTTGAGAATTTTTGTATCTACTGAGCATATCCAATCCCTTACCGAAGGTGGGTATTAATAAATGACTTCAATAGTAATTTGAAAGGTAAACCAGGTTCGCATGTAAGCTGAAAACAGACTGTCTACAAACGTTTCCATAGAATGCGTTAAGTAGCCTACAGCTTTCGGCCACGGACACAAAAATGCTTCGAGTCAAATGTTCCCTACATTTGTCAATCGCCCGTTTGCTAACCGAAATCTAGGTTCAGAAATACAATTGCGGATCCGGGCAGACGTCCACCCCGGCAGCTAATACGTCCAACAAAGGATCGCTGGCTGTTGGAGTCGTGAATGGCGTGCAGAAACGTTACAATGCAAATGCAAGTTAGTTTCGGCAGGAATATTCCAAATTCTGTCCTGTCCATGGCTTGATGACTACATAGTAGTTTGGTAGTGAAATCATGTGCCCAAGTAAGGGATGTTCTCCAGTAACCAGATCGTGGTAACATGTCTGGAAGTATTGTATGGCCAGATTAGGAGCGAACATCAAAAGCAATGGATTAATTTGTGTCGGATCTACTGATTTACAAAATACAAAAATAGTTTACATTTTGTGAAACGGTTTTAGTTAAAATTTCAGGAAACAACAATGGCTGAGAATTATAAAGCTACTCTAAATTTGGAACAACTACTATTCCCGAGTACTTTATTGTAATACTCGGTAACTCTCAAGATAGGGGAGAACTTGTGGGGAATGTTTTCCACGTTCATGGAAGTGCAAATATAAGTTCATAATATTTACATGTGTGGGATCATTAAGTAACAACGACGCACACATTTTGCGAAAAACGAAATTAAGTCATGCAGTCTGGTGACTGTTTTAAGCAATAGCACATCATTCGGAACCTAAGTAAATCTCAAAGGAATGAGACTGGTAAGTCCTTGATATTTGCAGTGGAAAAGCAAAACGCAATATCATTCGGTGAGGAGTGCCAAAAGTATTGGTTAAGTTCTGTGAAATCTAATTATTAAACTTGATACACTGAAGTCGGTTTTAAAAAAATCCTTTTTAGCATTGTAATCAAAAACGGAAGGCAAGAAAGGCAGGAATTTTGGTAAGCAATCAAGGCGTTCTTCCAAGTCAAATCACCCAGAACCCACAAACCTGTGTTTCCAACTTGTGCATTAGGGTAAATCATTTCAGCCTTTCATAGCCTCCGATTATCATCACGGCTGCTTCTGGGCTACACTAAAACAAGGGTTGTTAACCGACATAGAATTTTGTAGCACAAGAATCGACCTGATTACTGCTGAATTAGCGTGCCTTTTCACCCATTGTTCGACTTATCGTTGGAAATCATCCAAGTAATCAGTGTACCTTGGTGGTTTTTTCATCCGGGATGCTGCACAGCTTCAGGACTATGTGAGAGCTACCTCATATCCAATTTTAGTCTCCAGGCAAACGATTGTAACTCAAGCTTTCTTCTGCGATGACTGAACGGGTTAGTGATGACCTCATACAGGACTGACAGTCACATGAGCTTCCTCCACTGTAAATATGTTTTGCCTGCGTCAATCCGTCAGAAGTTTCCAGTTCCGTTTCTCCAGATGTTACATTTAAATGGAAATTGGACACTCTAAAAGGATGGTTGAACAAAAACCAGAGAAACCCAGCACGAACCAGGATGGAGCAAACAGGTGGGCTAACTGAGAAATTGTCGGTTGTCGGCAATAATTTTGTTTATCCGGTTAATCAGAAGTATTTTTCTAACAACACCTTTTAGGATACAGGTAACCGGGTAACTTGGAGGCCCAACTGATTGTTTCCTGGGTGGATTTTCTGGGCCGTTTTGCGGCGCATTTCATAGAGCAACACAGCTGGTTTTACTTCAAACCTCCTAACAACAACTAAATGGGAAGCAGTGCACAAGTCTGCACCAGAAGTTGCGGAAATCAGAAATGAACTTTCTAATAAGAGGCATAAATTACCACATCGTTACTCAAGAATTTTGGCGAAGATTTATGTCCAGTGTACTGAAAGTCCGAGGGGGGTGGCTAATCTGGGAAGAGCAGCCGATTTGCACTAGCTAATGCAAATCGGCCAGTTATATTGCCGACATGCAAGAAAGGTGGTAGTTGTTTTCGTGCAAATCATAGGAAAATTACAATAGGCAGTATTTGTGAAATATGCCAAATTTTCAGGACCAAATGATTTAAGGAGTGCATCGAAAAATTGATGCGCTATGTATTGGTTTCAATTGTGAATGATATAATATTAATAGCAGCGTTGTTGGTAGATGTAATGCACCAACGTTTTGACTACCATGGGTAGTCTTTCTCAAGGCAAGTTTTACAATCAAAACAAATTGCCCTGAGAAAAACTACCCACGGTAGTCGAAACGTTGGCGCATTACATCTACAAACAACGTTGTTATTAACATTACATCATTCACAATTAATGCCAAATTTTCATTCATTATTATGCCTAACAGTTTGCAAACTGAGATAGCCGTTGTTGGCCAAGGAGATAAGGTCGTCGCGTTTGGACGTGAAGGTCGCCGGTCCGAATCCGCCCACTGCCGGTAAACTTTCCCACTTGGCAGCCCTCTGTTGGACGCAGCCCCTCCCTGAGAAATGATGTACATTGTTATTTCATTAGTAAAGGATGTAAAAGATTAAAAGATTAAAAAAAAGCTAAGGATATGACGTGATGTGCAACGTAGTCATACTTTAGCCCGCAGCTGCTACCATAGTAAACAGTTGAAACTTAAATCTTGTGATTTCCATGACAAAGTCAATTATGTGGCTCATTATAAATTAGATAAGATGTTTTAACTACCTTTCTTTTAACGTAATATGATACTCAGATTCACACTTCTGTGAGCTGGCACAAGTGGTATTCTATGTTGAACAGATTTATTGGTCGTTCTCATTAATGGATGGCAAATATTTTAGTAGAAGAAGAAACAATTAACTCGTAAAGGAGTGTAGTTTCCCATTTTTTTATGCGGATTATAGGACCGGTGATGACTAGGAGATCAAAATTCTGGTATTCCAATTTATGCTCAGTGTATAGGATTTCTTCGGTCATGGATCAACTTTTTCACATGACAACATCCTATTGGTCGTGACCCTCTTATATTCAATGAACTCTTTATCATAAGCAACTGCAAGAAACTAAAGAAAACAAAACTGAAGGATATAAAAATTCCCACAGCTAATATAGGGACAGGTTCTTGTCTTCATGTTAGTACTCCAGCATCGATATCTGTTCCGATAATTTTTCGATTTTGAAGAAGTGAAGAAAGATGATTTGTCTTTGGACAAAGACCAAAGTATTGCGGAGATTTTCTCTTCGACGCAACTAGCCACAGTCTAGGGGAAATGCTTTTTTCACCTTTTAAGTACAAAATGCTTTCATATTAATGTTAGACTTCAAGACAAACATCTTCCTGTAAAGAAACAGTGCGGAGAACTACAAGCATTTCATTCTTCTGATGCCCGCGTTTTACCAAGTGACTGTATAGCTGATGTGGTGGTTTTAGGTATACAAAGTTCCTGGTTCGGTTGTACAGAATTGAAGTTCTTGCATCCTCAATGTGATATCCTGTTAACCACCGGGTGTTGGTTACAGTCATCAGGAGTTTGACTGGTTATGGTTTTTGAGGACTCGACTGATTTTGAAACCCGGGCACCTTTCAAAATTGTTGGAATGAGAAGGAAATGCTGAATTTTAACTTTGATTAGTAGACCTCGAATTTAATCACACGATGATGCTTTGAATTTTGAACAAATCAACTTATTCTTGTTACACATTCCATATGCCCATAGTTTGGCCCCTCAACTAAAGTACCGTGTTGCTTCAGGGACCTAGTAGCTGAAAGACAAGCCTTAGTTGCCATTCAATTTCACGGCAATGGATAAAAGACCATAGCCAATGTTCCGAACAGAGTACGCAAGCTTCAACTTCTTGTTTCATGTCTACAAAAGATTCTGATTTGTTGGATTGATATGCAAGGTAATAAAGAAAACTTGCAGTCAGTAGCTAACGGTAACCCGAATCTTTTCTCCAACAACACAAGACTTTATTTTGTGTTGTGCCTATAGTGCTTATATGTATATATTCGTACTGTACTATGTACGCTGTACCACCTACCCACTTACTTTGCTGTATGTGAAAGGTGCTACCTGGTGACCGTTGAACGGAGCACATGGGTTTAATGGTCAAGTGAACCTGAGGCCGATAGTTGAATGCTTTCATTAACTGTGTTTACCGGCCAAGTAATAAACTTTGCTCGTGAAAACGTTTGCGATTTTAAGGGTAACAAACAAACATTAACGAATGCAGTAGAAAAATTATAGGGAAAATATTGCTGGAGACGATTGCTTATTCTTTACTGGATGAAAGCATTTTCCATTCCTCAAAAATCTGGCCCTTTGCAGTACTCCACAACACTTGAAAATTCATCGCGATGGCTTTGAATTTCATCCCGTATTATCGTTTCTTTCCACTGGGAATTTGATCACTGGAACCAGGCTAGTTGCTCTGTGATTAGAACAAGGAATGAGGAACACGGGATGTTTGCCTCAGAGATAACATGGGAGAATCGCGTTCGTGATAGCTCAGAATTGCGTAATAAGATGCCACTTCGACTCCAGCTTATATCGTGAACATGCAATGTCATGGACGATTTGCCATCAGTTATAACAGTTGGCTACTTGTACTACTTTAACACATTACTAAATGAGGAATTATTTCACTGATAGCAAGTGATATTCACTGTGAAGTTGCACGTGATCAGTAGTCACAATAAGTACACAGGATTCTACCCGTGCGACTTTTCGTTTTATAATTTACTCTTACTGCTTATTAAGTGGAAAATTTGTTTTATTCTCATAAAAATTGATTTGCCAGGGAAGTTACTCGGAAAATAGTTTGCACTAGGTAAACTGAAAAATGTATGACCTCCGACATCATCATTACTATTCACTGCCAAATTGCAAGCTGATGGAAAACGCATGAGTCTATAACTCCTAGCTTCGAACAGCAAGTCCGAAGAGATTAGTGCTGCATTGGATGTGAGGTAACGATCGACTACACGATGAAACATAAAAATCGGAAGCGACTAATCAAAGGAACAACCGATATCAGGATAAAATCTTTCACAGATGACAATGAGTGACCCATCAACAGACAAGCACGGCAATACCGGATTACATACAGGCTGCACAATTTATCCCGTTGATGGTTGTTATTTAAGCTGTCATTCGACGCAGTCGAGTTATCAGCCGCAGGACGAACACGTGGACAGAGAGCAGAGTACAAAACGTATCAGGAAACGCCAACTAGGCGGAACGCTTGTTTGAGCCCGACTCGAATTTCATCATGCATTTAACGTGTTCATCAATTGTTTGTCTTCTGAATTCAGCATGTGGTGCCTTAGGGCGATAGACTTAGTCTTAGTTAATAAGTAAACGAGTGGCTTTAATGAATTCGCGTCTGCCATTTTAACTGTTGACTTAACAAAAGTTAATTCATTTTTATTGATCGACAGGTCTCTTCGGCGAGAAATGGATAATCTTGCAGTGGATTCTGAATGAAAGCGTTTCCGTTGCTAACCACAGAATATTAAATCATTGAAGTAATCTCAAACATCTTGTGTATGTGGTCTCTTGAATTTTGCACCCTTTATGCCATGGAACAAACTTGACCTGCCCTCCCAGGTTTTATCAGTCTATTTTTGTTGGATAAATAACTGGGAATGAGCATCAAGCCGGCGACGACAACATATAGTGTAAATACTTTTGCGTAATTTCCCGAAGTTCCACAACACATCTTTTCCTTGAAACGTGTAGTTGGTCGACGTTCGGAAATCGTCAATAAGCTTGCTGTTTAAGCCTCTCGTTCAATTATGGCAGGACATGGTTTTTTTCTGGGTTACATCCAGTAGCTAACAGATTAGCGTGGAACTCATGGACTGAAATATCACTCGTGGCTAACTGATTGACTGCTTTCTGTTCTCAAACATATTCTGCCCAATTGAGATCGCAGTGTTTGAGCAATGGTACTATTAATTTCCAATTGGATCACAATACAGCAAACGTCCGACCGACTCTAAACCTTTCCTCAATTACGGACATAAATTATCTGTACCAACATTCTGACAAAGGTTAAGTTCACGTGCTCATGAGTATTATATTACTACTATTCTACACAACTGTCAGGGACGTTTTAAATCATATTATACGTACAGTATATATATATATATACATACATCTCAACCGTCAGTTGCACCATCTATCACTAACCCAACTCGGGCTTTCAATTTTTTACCCAACGATCGTAATTTGCATTGTATTTGTGCCACAATCTCTGAGACAGAAGTTGTTTAGATCCATCAAAATACTGAGCAAAATATTGAGGTATAGTTTTAAGTATTCACAGTAAAAAAACACGCACATATATATTTTTGATCTTTATATCAAAATGCGCAGTGCACGAAATTCAGGCGCTGTTCTGTAAGAATCATCTAACAAAAAACGCAGGATCAACATGAAAATCGTGTTTAGAAGATCACAACCGGTGTGTATACGACCTCGTTTTAAAGCTTATGGTTTGTAACAAATTCACCTGTTATTATTCCCTCACCTAGGTGTGCGATCTATTCAATCTTACGGCTGATGTCGCTTGGTTTTGGTAACTCCGTTGAGAGAAGCCAAGTTAAGCAGAGACATACATTCGTTTACTAGTCACAGTCAGGTTGTTCATAGGGGTCGTTTTTGATAAAAACTCAACTGATCAATTCTTTGGCCAACTTATTCGGCCCATCTTCTTTCTAGAACTTTCCCGTGCGGGGTTCCTGCACAAATTATCGACTGGCACAAACAGGGCCATGTCGACGCAGTCGTGTTGATCTCTGACCACGATAATGGATGTGCCGAAGCAGCATCCACTACCGTCATAGTTACGCTTTTAGGAATCCGCGATTATTGAGTTTTTTAAAACTACACTTTACATCAACCAGAGTGGACTAGCACTTACGTAGTAATTTCACCAGTTTCTAACACCATTTGGTTTCATGTTTGCTCTAATGTGTAAAACACCGAAAAAACTATGGGAAACAAGCAAATAATGTTCGGTCAAAAACAATGTGATCTTTAGTTATGCAACAAGAACGCCAGTCCAGCATGGAAACCATTTGGAACTGTAAAGGTCGTTGACAAATCAGCTAGCTGGAGATAATTTCAGATGCTGTTAGTTTCAAACCATTCGCAACCCTTTGGCAGAACTGTGCAGTTTGAATGGGTAATCCCTTTTTATGGAAACCGAGATACATCGGTTTCTTCCCAAATGTGCTTGTTGCCATCACATATTAATACACTGTCTTCTTTAGGCTGGCCTCTGTTTTCGACCATTATTTTGTTGACCAGAAGAATAATAGCCATAGAACTTGCATCATAGCCCTGTAAAAGTGTAGAAAAGCGGTTTGTGATCTATTACAAAAACCTTTTCGATACCGCAGTTCAGATTAAATACAACTCTACATATGTTTCCTCACAAAACTGAGTTCGATATCGTTTTTGCCCTGTTTTATGTTAGAACCAAGTGTGAATGAAAACCGCTAGCATAGAGCCTTCCTGATTGAGGTTAATAATATTTTTGGTAATATGGAGTCCAGATGTTCGTGTTTATTGCTCCGATCGGTTCAAGTTCCCGAACTAGGACACTTTTGTTTGGGACAGTATTTTTGTTTACAGAAAAAACTTTCCGTGGACGTACCCATTTGCTGGATAAGTGCACGACCACATGGACCTGCATCGACGATCCGAGTGTAGTCATTAAGGAAACGTATGTACGATCCATCTACCATCTTAAGGCCTGTCCGTTTTGTCTACCCCAAATATATGATTTTGTCAAATGCAGTCGTCCAGCTATTGTCCAAAATGGTCAAAATCGACTTCGTAAACTTACTAGCCTGCCCAAAACCCGATAGGTATTGTGGTGCAAATGAATCGCTTCGTTAGACAAAGTCCTCATTACATGACGGCCCAGTGTCAGTTATCTTCATGATTCCTTGGCCTAGTTGTGACCAAACACCGAAGATTTTTCCTCTCATTCAATCCAGAGCAGTACTTTGTCCCATTAAGAACAACAACTGTTTTGTATTGGCGTGATTGGGAATGAGGTAAAAAAAGTCTCTTGCTTAGTTATTAACAGACGGTTCTCGCTGGACTATCAACATACTAAGTGATGCGCACTAAATGAACTGCAAGCACATTGCTGATTCATCTGGGCTCTAATGTACTGTGAAAATATACCCAACATTTTGAGTATCACGCCAATCGAAGTAGTACTTTTAGGTTTGCTCTGTGGTCTCTCTCTCAGAAGAATGATATTAGAATACTGTTGCTTGGTCGATGGACATCGGAAGATTTTCCATAAGGTTTCTCTGTTAGTATGAACAAAATTGTCTTCGTTTACGATGATCTAATGCAGATGGTTTTTTCTTTGTCAATGCTGGTTATTAGACGAGAAATCGGGCTTTTCAAGTGCTTACAAGCTACCTCCGGTGTATTGAATAAGGCACCAAGAAAGATTACCTTTTTGACCTGTTTGTCTCATTGCCTCGGTGGTAAAATGATAGTTTGAAGTAGCGCATCCGGTTGACTCCGAACTCGACGGTCTCGGTAACTGGGATCCAATTTTTTGTCACACACTGCTTTCGAACCCCGAGCATTTACCGTAAAACTCTGGTTATTGCGGCGTTTTCTAGCAATTAAGAAGTTATGTTGCTTCTATTCATAGCTGCATGCCAACCAGTAGGATAATGGATCGAAATTCCACTGTCGAAATCGGGATTTAGTTAGCCCTTTGTAGTAAAGATCATGTAGAACTGTTTCACAATAAGTCTTAAGTACCTGCACAACGCGTTAGGACTTTAATCATCATGATCAGGAGATTTCACCTAGATAAATGAGTTGATGTATATCCGTCTAGTCATTCTGAGGAAATTTGACAATAATCCTTCGTTTATATTGTGAATGGTATAATATTAATAACACAGCGTTTAATTTAGCCTCGAAAAATTTGACCGGGAAAGCCCACTTTTGCAGACTGAATTCTGCTTATCGAGTTTTCAATGATTCCTATCGAGTGGAAGGCAAATTTCAGTTAATCGGTAGATCATGAAATGCACGGGCCTTAAAAGGTGCTCGGTTTTGGTGCCATTATGCCAGGGAAAGCTCTTCGTTCGCAAGAACAATAATCGGCATCCCGGCAATTGACGGTTAATTGAACACGAATGGTAGCGAAATGCAGTCAAAGAAAAACGTTTTCAAGCACATCGGCCGTCTTTCTGCTATCGAGCTGACCGAACGTGACAGATCACAATTTTCATCAACGAACTTTAATTTAGGCATAGTTTTGGGTGCGTGTCTAGAATAGTGTGCAACTCTGGTTTACATCGGTATCCGCGTACACCTTTCTTCAAGGCTAGTTTGGTGTTAATTTACCGAATGTTGAGTTCGCTCAAGCGTACCGCTTAAAGTAGAAACCAAGTATTGATTTTAGCAAGCCAGATTCGTTGAAAACCAGCAGTACTTTGTCCAGTTTGATGTCAAAAGTTTGTTCAACATCAGTCTACCCGAGTCCTGATAAGGGAAGACAAAAGAACGGCAGTCTTTAAGTAGGTACTGGGTTCGGTTGTTACTACATGGTTAATCAGCTTGACCGCGCTATTCTATGTGGCAACGATACATCTTACCGGCGGACCACACATCCATGTGAGTTGCAGCCACAAGTCAGGTATGTCTATCCAAACCTTAATGCTTGATTTTACTAACTAGTAAAAGACATTCTATGGTATTATAATGACTTATAGTAATGCCGCTTACCGATAATTAAGCTGTCAGATCATATCAAGGTAGTCTTTTGAAAGTTGGCTGGATTTTCATTGCTTGGATCTACTTCATCTGTGGTTAGGGTTTTGCCCTATTCGAATAAAGGTGTCCTCTTAACGTCATTCAACGCGAACCTTGTAGGATCGTCCGAACAACTCAACTTTGACGATTACGCAGAGAAGCTCGATTTTACACCACAGAGTGAGGAGGATTCCTGCTCAAATTCCAATAAAACTTCAGGTAAAGTCCAAACAAGTTCATCGGATTGATTGCAAATTGAATTGAAATCACTTGCATCTTTATAATCCCAACAAAATACATTAAGTAGTATTTTTAAGAAGAGATAAAGTCAATCCAAGTCGGATTTCAGTTCAAACAGATGAAACCAATTCCAGATGCACGGGAAAAATGGTGACATGCTAATGCGCATTGGGACAAAACGAGTCGCATGCTGAAAAATCAATATTAGAGAATAACCACGCATAAACACTAATCAACTGCGGTACCGATGCATATGAGCTCTAACATTACTCAATATCGCTTCGCGATTTACGGGCAGACGTAAAAAACTCGGATAAAAGTGTTCCGATAGGTGAAGAGTAGACGTAGTGTTAGTAAAAACAACTTGACGAATGATAAAAATTCCTGGAGGATGTCATGATAATGGTTTACGTAGGACAGCAAACTGCCTACAAAATTTTTCGATATATTAAAATAATTAGGAACAATGAAACCTGCAATTATAGCCATTATAATTTCACTTTAATTTAGAGGTAGGGTGCGCGATATCAGAATAACATCAAGTTAATCTTTTCCAGACCGTAGAATACTAGGAATTAGTAAAACAGAGGAGTGAGAACTCATAGAACAATAAGCTAGTGAAAAATTCGCAGGTAACTCTTCGCTTTCTAAGCTTAAACTACAAAATAAATGGTCTAAGTGACCCCTAGAATACAGATTTAGCGTGATTAGTCCAAGAAGGGTTGTGAGTATGAACTGTCTTTAAATGATCGGCAGGAGAACCCTTTCGAATGTATTCGTTGTTTGTTGAAGACGGTAATGAGTGATTGAAAACAGCTTGCTACACGAATGCATGGACGCAAACTCGCCACTTGAAGACAATCCTCTTTCACTGATCTCTGTTCATGAGGGCGCCGAAAGACAGAAATTCAATCTGGTCACGTTGTGTATTGTAAACTAAGCCAGCACAAGACACTGAGAGTTTCTGGAAGCTTGGCACTTGTCGACAAGTTCCATGAACAGGCACATTAAACTGGACCAAATGCACAATCTACTATAGCGCAAAATTGGATTGGTTGACGTCAAATTTTTGGAGTCTGAACCAAACAGAGCCAAATCAAACTGAGAAAATTTAACACCATTCTCGACTAAACGAGATCCCTCAATCGCGTTATCGGAATTACCAACAGTGTCTCTAGAATTAGCAATGTCGCTAAAACTAGTAAAATTTGCTATTTCACCCTCCAAGCCATAACAATCTGCAGGACGGACTTAATCCGTGTTAAGTTGAAATCTAGGGCAGCGCTACTGTAAATAGAACTGAACAGAAATATTTTTGCTTACGCACTGACGATGTCGCCTCGGCTGATGATGAAACATTTGCGATTTAAATGTCAAGTCTAGCACTAAGAAAACTTTGAAAATTGACAAGCTCTGAAATAAAACAGCAATGGGTGAATTACACCACCTACGGGAAAAGACATTAGACCATCCTGTATGCATTTCAAGTTTGGTCAGCTTTGTCCTCCAGAACCTTCACATCCGTCTTGATAAATGAATGGTCACGGATATCCGCATGTGACCATCTTTTCTGTTTAATTATTGGCTGGTCATTTTTAACTAACTCACGGAGGTCGAATGAGTCAAAACAAAAACACCTCTCAAAAAGAAGCTTACGTTGACAAAACGAATTGACCGCATTGGCTTTCTGACCACCTACTGATACTAGAGTGTAACTCTCCTTCCCTCGTTAATGCTTCCAAACAAGTAAGTAGACGACTTTGGTTCTATTTCCAATTGAATATCCAAAATGTGAGATAAATCGTGCGAAGTAAAAAAGACATACTTGTAGTGTAGGATTTATTCCTTACAGTTGCTATGTGAAATACAATGAAGACGAAAAATAGACGCAACCCAAGCAGCAAGGCCAGTTTTGAATGTACCTCCATATTACCTGCTGAAGGCTAACGTAGTAAGGAATTGACCTTGGGTGGGTGAATTTATATGCACGATATTAAGTGAGCACACGACGAATTTAACGAGTTGGCTACGAACGGTCAATTTTTGAATGGGTTTGAATTGAGATCGATTTAATTGTGACATGTGACATTCAAAAAGCCTTATGTTGAAAAATAAGCTTTCATGGACTAAAGAAATCCTCAATAGTCTAATGAAAGATGCAATAATTAATGAGGGTTTAAGAGTCGCAAAATATTCGTTTTTTTTCGCAAACAGATGTCAGATTTTCCATTCTTAAATTTGTCGTCTGTCATTAAACTGAACATTATTGATTGGTCAAACTTATGCGCTGTACCTAAAATTCTCGCCCTCATCAGTAGTTTAAGCCATGTCCTTATTACCTTTCCTTTGTGTTCTTTTTCAACTAATGAGATCAGTGTCATCCAGATTCTACATTTTCATCTATTAGATAAACGCCAAAAATTACCGGTTACTTTGAAATGCGAAGACATGAAAAGACAGTGAATAACATTCCTCCATTATCCGATATGGGCAAGTGAGTAACAAAATTGCATTGGTCGTAACCAGCACCCCGTGACATCAACACAGAAATGATTAAAAACACGAAGAAAATGTAGGACGACGAGAAAATAGTACTCGACGAATTTCTTTTTGACAGCGTCCATCCGACTGCAAATGTGGCCTTTTTGACACCGTTTCCAGATCACTATGGCAACAAGATCAAACGCACGGTTTTCCTTCCCATCTTTGACTCTATAGTAGAAATGGTACTAGATCTAGGGTCACTTTAAAGCCCCCGAAATAGCAGTTTTACAGTCCATAATGTTCCATTTATCCTCACTGACAGTCGCATAAAAAGAAACATCCTCCAATCAATATTCAAAGGAAGTAGATAGTTTTTGTGGTAGACGGCGATTCTTTGTCATCCGTTTCGTTACAACATCTGACCGGTTGAGACCTTACTTGGTGCTAAGCTATTCTAAGTCTCCGAGTCATTAGAACCGGTCCCTAAGCTTGAATGAATCGAGATTAGATAAAGAGATGTTTGACTCTTTTATTGGACTGATATTCCAAGTTGCAAAAAGATAATTTCTCCCCGTCTCGTCCGATGTCAGTTACACCGAATTGTCGTTGAATAGGGCTGAGATTAAAAGAAAATCAACTTTTGGAGGTTTTGCAAATATTATTTACACACAAGTAATTCCGTTCCAGTTGTTTATGACTGAGATGGGAGCTGAACTGGAGTGATAATATGAAGTAAACAGTTCTTCTTGAATTTTATAAGTGTTCGAAATCGTCGGCCTCATCAGCAACAAAATAGCTTTCCGGGAATAAAAAAATTTCAGGGGCAGTACTTGGCTAATTTTGCTTGATTAGCCACTAGTTTTCAAGAGGAATTTGCACAACAACCGTGCTCCATAGTGCAAATGAACTCCATTCTCCATGTTCTTTGAGTGTTTGACTACGGAAAAAGCAAACTTCTATTCTTTCCTATAAATGTAAGAACTATTTAGTAGTATGATTGGTATCACTCAGAACGGATGACACCATAACTGACGGGCATTGTCCGGCTGACGGAGAAAATGGGGAGTGTTGGAGGTACATTGACCACGGTGAACTAATTGGTGGAGAATCCGCATGGGGGAACGATATAGAACAAGGGTTGATTTTTTAATACACTTCGGAAGAATCATATATCGGGCACATGTACGATCAGATCTGATTATAACATCGTTTTGACAAAGGCTGCCCACGGCAACCAAAATGTTGTCAAACAACAATTTCTACCTGCCAAACATGATTACTGACATTGCCATATTTCTGGTGAAAGAAGCTAATAAATCTTATTACATCGTCATTGCATAAAGTTCACTTTTATGAGCTGTTTGCTATCCAATGACCATTTACCGTTTCTGCCCTGGAATTTCGATTCGACTCCTTTTTCTGGCAACATCCCTGTGCAAACTTAGATTTTTGTCCGTGTGCATGATGTGTGTGTAGGTACGTGTGTGTGTGTGGCTATCATGCAGACGAGAAGAAGCATTCCTAGTACGTCTGTCCGATTAGCTCGTCTGACTTAGATTGTTGTTAATATGATAGGTGATTCTTTCTGCAATGCACCTTATGTGTGTTTGTCGTGATTTTTACCTGTTGGCCTGTTTTTCTCTTCTATTTGAGCTTTTTGAATGATTAGAGCTGAAGTAAAAGAGCTGTTCCCAAGGAGATCATCTGAAAGCTTCCACCCAACGTTTCCCAAAGCGTAATTTGCAGGATTCTTCTACTCAAGTTAGGAAATGAATACTTTAGACGAAACGCCTCTTACAGTGCATGAGACTATAAGACTACTTGGATAGGAAAAGAAAAAAAGAAAGTCGACTTGCAGTTCGCAATTCCAGGACTCTAACACATGGACTAGAATCAAACACCTAGTTTATTTTTACCGAGCAGAATATGGAACGAACTAAATTATAACATTGACGGCAATCGGACGCGAATTAGCGAAAAGGACGAATTGGTTTCGCACGGCAAACCACCTCGGGCACAACAACCGGTCTAGTTACCGGTAAGACTAGTTTGCCAAGACAAGAAAGTTTATTTGCTCATGGTTAAGTGGAAAATAAGCAGTAATATTGTACCATTTCCTGCATTATTTTCTAATTACTTCAGAAATGTGTCAACACTACTTGGAACTGTCATTCAACTGACTTTTAAAGGTCACGTTTGCGTAGGCCTGGAACGTGATCTACCATATATGAACACATTTACGTGTAATGTGCACTAATTATTTACGCAATGCGTCAAAATTTGTAAGCGTAAGTACTATTAAAATGTATTGTGATGTGGAGGTTTACCTTTGCCTAATTTTGAGAATGGTTGATAAAAACCCGCATAATTTCGGGGTGATTCGAAAGTAACAGCAGCATAGTTTATCAAACAAATCTCATTCTTAACGCAGTTGATAGAATAAGTAAAATTTGCGTGATGTACATCAAAGCTCTAGTCAAGAAAGAATTCGTTTGAGATTTCATGCAGATTCGAATTGCTGAAATGATTCAATGTATTTTACTCTTTGGTGGGGTAGATTCAAGCATACTAAGTGCTTGTTCTGTTTTGTTACCGAATAAAAGTTTCGATTAGCAACAAGGCATAGCGCAGCACAAAACAATAAAGTAGAAATAACAGTTTCGTTAAAAAAGCTATCTCCACCGTGAATAGTTTCATAAATGCCATTAAGCCAACAAATCTACAAACTAATTTATTAGATCTGCTTCTCCAGAAATTCGGCCAAGCAAAGTAGTAAAAAATGCATAAAACTATCCTTTTCTGGCATTACAAGACTTTGGAGGTATTTGTGAATATAAATTCGATCAGCTTCAATTGTAAGTAGTATCGCATATGGGTGAGAGAACAGAATTTTCCCAAAGGCACATGATCGAGTTAGCGGTTATTACCGCTCGTCAGGTGTACGTACTCGGTACTTTCCGGTTCAGCCACTCTCTATAATCGTAAACTGAGATATCGGTCCATAAATTTGCAAAAACAAATTTGCACGCAAAATAACGGAGAGATTAGTTAGACTGGCAGAGCAACACTACCCAAATGCACGGTGATAAATAATATTTCAAGTATTCGACAACGGTTTTCTTGTCTCACATCCTGCGAAAGCCGTAAGTGCAAATGAGCCAGTCAACTGGATTTGAACAAAAGCCGGAATGCAAAACTACTTCTCAATGAGACTATGGTTTCTCTGTGTTGGTGCTTTCCATCAAGCGACACGACTTCGGGCCCCCACCTCGTCTAATCCTGATCTCATTGTCATCTGATCAATTGCCTCGCACACACACACACACACACACAGTGACCGTCTCTAAATTCGTCCTTTTTCCATCCTTCATAGCTTCTGATTATCCCCTGTTTGCTCTATGCCCCGATGAAACCAGTCGATCTTTTGGGGATATCCTAAATTCGTAGTGGCCGTTTCCGTGAATTCTCATTGCTCATTTTCAAAACAAATGAAATCTACCGTGAACGATTGTACGCCCCGGCGTCCACGCACGACAGGGCACGCCTGCACGTACACGCAAGCAAATGATATTTCGATATCAGCCTAATCTTCTAAAAGTGGTTTGATATTAGACCACATATAAGCCAGCACAGGGGCAACACCGCTGTCTGCTTTTGAGCCTGGCAGTGGTCCTTAGTTTGGATCGTTTTTGCAGTGTGGCCTTGTAGCTCCTCGATAAACGATGATGAATGAGGAACCGAGCTACATTTCGATCACACAACTTTGATGTTTGGCGCGGCTGGTGGCAACATTCAATCTGTCTGTCTAACCCGTTTACCCCCCCCCCCAACACCTATCTCACGTCTGCATATCAGTCTCGCTAATCGTGTTTCCACTCCAGAAGGCGCTCAAGCGCATGCTTTGATGGCGGAAGGATAATCACTGCCGTCTCACTTGACAACGAACAAGATTTGAGAAAGTAGCAACTGACCATAATCGCCACCGGATTACTAACAGACCACTATGAAGGTGAAAACAAAGGTATGGTTAAATTCGAACAATTTTATTTTCACCGAAGGCGCCAGTTGAGCATTCAGACAGTCGATCAGTCAATCACATTACAAATCCCTTGATAAAGAAGTGAATGAATCAGCCAACCACCCAATCAACCAGTCAGTATCGTTGTATTGATTCAGGTCATCGGTATTGTTAAGTCCGCTTAATTAGTCACCTGCCGGTTTTCATTTTATTGGTTCTTGTATGATCTTATCAATCGTCATAATTTGCTCGAGATTAGCAGTCCTGGACACGATCCACAAAAACGTATGCAGATACCAATACTAATCAGACTAAGTAACCTCCATTGAACCGAAACTTTCACACAACTACCCAGCGACAGACACATGAGACGTCTGATGCAAAAATTAAGCTCTGCAATTTCATCAAACTGTTCGCTCGTTCATTTCGCTTTCTTTCAGTAACTTTCGCAGTCTCAAGGGATCACAGCATCTACTTTTAAGCAACAAAAACGTGAATCAAAATTTCTACTCGTAATTAAGGGAGGAATCAAGATATATATGGATTTTCTGCTTACATTGTCTAATTTTCTTCACCTCACATTTGAATACGGTCGTCCCGATACTATCTTCCATAATAAAACATGTCCTTTTGGCAATCACCAATGACACCAAGGAGAAAATAAAATAGCACTTACAGCATTCCCAATGCGAACGAAGTTTCTTCTCTTTGCTGAGGTGTGCTCCGAGCACACAGACTTTTGATCCACACACCGGTCTTTGGAGTAAGTATTGAAGCTGGTGAGCTTTGGTCTAGGATCTTTTTTAACTGTGTATTTCGGACCGATCACACCCACATCATTATTGGCTCTCGAAAAGATAGACAACCCAAAACTCATTTCTGATATATACATTTGAAAAGCACGAATCGATTTATCCTGAAGCGATAGTTGTTTGTTTGGTGAATGAAAAATGCATATCTTTTTTATAACTTTTATAACTTACACTTAAGCAATGATTGATCACTTGCATCTCCACTGAAATTCAAGCGGATTCCACTTCGAACTCAGGGATATTGAATGAAAGCAAGTGGTCTGTTTGCGACCTGGGCAATTAGTTACGCGTTTCTTATGCGAGGTTGATTTCTCTTCACTCAGTTATCATTGGTAAAGTTTTACAAAGTTAAAACTCCTGTCCACTGAGTGTATCGGATCATTTTCAGTACCTGCATGCTAGACCAAAACTAGCATTCCCGAAAACCAACAACAACCATTAATACCTAGGTCGATATTTCTTCGGATTCTTTCACCACCTGCATGGGGAAAATTCACGGCAAACGTTGATATCAAAACTAAATCAATTATTCCTTGAAAATTACCACTGAGCACATTGAGAATACACAAATTGGCGAACAAGCTCGTTTTCAGTGATTCGTATTCATGCCATTACATCACTATATATATATATATATATATCTCTTGACGAAATATTTTCACTATAGGAAGGATTGGATTAGTCATATACAAATATGGGTGAGGAGAGGATTTGTTGTCTTTACAATCCTCCACTTTGTTCTCAAAAAACAATTTGTGGTTGCGCTTCAACTCCGGTGGCCCACCCCCCGTCCCAATACAGACCCTAGACAACAAAACAATTAACAACACAAATCCCTTCCCCACCCATATTTGTATATGACTAATCCAATCCCTCCTATAGTGAAAATATTTTGTCAGGATATATAAACCAATTATCTGGTTCATTATTAAGTCGATGTTATGTATAACAACAGGACATGCGAAGAACGGAGTCTAGGTAACAGCTTCACTAACTCGGACCTGATACTGTTGGGTTTTCTAGTCACATAAAGAGATTGGCTCCAAACTGGGTGGACTTAGTAATCAAAAGACATGCTGTAAGGAGCAGTATGTGTGGGGAAAATGCAAATTAATTTCTGTTCGTCGACCCCGGTTTTAGTAGTAGTAGTTTGCAAGTCAATAGATAACCAAAAAAGGAAAGTGTAGTACAGAACTTTTCTTTTCGTGGAATAAGCGAAGAATGAAGTAAAGTTCGATTTCTATGAATGAAGACTTAACCGGGATGACTATACGCACGAATCCGAAAAGAGCAAGAGGAAGTCATAGTAGGGGCAACAGCCGAAGTGAAACTTGAGGAACAGAAACCAAAATAATAGCGACACAAAAGAGAAAGCGAAACAACTGCTCAACGATGATTCAGTGTTCGTAAATTTAAAGTCAGACAGGAATCACTGATCAACCGAAAAGCTTTTGCTGAACACGATCAAAAAGAATAGCGGCAAACAAAACCTTCCTCATGGCGATTGCAGTATTTAAATATATGGGTGACTTGAGCTTACGGTGGCCGATTGCAAACAAACCTTCGGGGCAGAGTATAAAACTCGGCACTCAGCATGAGTACCCAGCGCTGGCAAAAAAGGACAGCCAGCAAAGAAACAAATTATCGATTAGCGCACTATTGAAAATGGCTTGGTGAAATGGAAAGATATCGGGACAAAATTTGACTGTTGATAATTAGAAAGAAGCTTGGGTGAAATGAAAGCAGACCCGCCTTAGAAGCGTTGAAACGGGCCTGACTGGTGGAACTCCGGACAGGGATTGGTTCTAGATTGTACACAGGTGATGCACCTAGAACAGTACAAACATGATCGTCTTTGGTAGGGTTTGGGGAGCAATAAATTTAAGGAGAGAGCAGTGGAGAGTGTGATCATCGGCAAAACATTGAAGACGATCAGAAGTTTATATGAGATCATTGACAAAGAGATGAATTACGATGGTTTCTGGTACGGAACCTAGGAGAACACTATCAGTCACAAAATGACTAAGATAAAACCCCATCTAATCACATGGAGATGGTTTGTTTTCCGAGGGAGCGTAATATCCACGATACAATAGCTGGATGGAAACCTCACGAGGACAGTTTTAACAGCAAATCTTTGTGCCAAATTCGATCAAAGGCTTTAAAAGCATCCAGCGGGACCAAATGATTCTATCCATGTTATTCGTCTATAGGATAGTAGCTAGAAGATCGCCCATAGAGTAACGCCAGCAAAATCCATATTGGTGGTCACTCAGCAAACCTTCAAGTCCAGCTAACGGATGCAACTGGTCGGAGATGACGACTTTAGAAACTATCGAATTCACGGACTTAAGGGTGGGTAAAGAAAGCCGTTGAAATCTAAAGGGTTTCCATTTTTTCGGAATAGAAAAACGTAATGCGTGCTTTTATTGAGAGATCAAATTATTTCGATCGGTACGTGAAAGAGAAAGACAGCATATTATTATTGGGTTTAATTTTGCACTTCACTTTTGGGATCGGGCACAATATGCCTTCCGCAACCAATTGGTCTACCTTCTATTTTCGTGATGAAGACTTCCGAGTTAGAATTGCAGGAGTGCATAACGCCAGATGCTCATGTTTAGTATTTAAACAGCATCAACCATAGACGAGAAGACTTCGTAAAGAGCAAGCAATATTTCGAAATGCTTTTTCATGAAGCCATTCTGTTTCTTGTGCTGTAGGGACATTATATAAATAAAATACCATTGGTTAGTGAGGAAGATGCAATTTTTTACCACAATCGGTTTGCCTTGGAACACATCAAGAAAAAGAAATTATTGCAAAATTGCCTGGATAAAATTGATATTTTCATCTTGATTGAGTTTAACCCATCAAAATGCTGATATGCTTATTTTTCAATCTGTTTCTTGATTGGATACAACATAGCGTTTGTTTTTGCACGATCAACAAAGTGCAATTTATTCGGTAGCGTAATCCGAACTCAATGCAATTACTTGTTATACCAATCAGGACGGATATACCATACCATATTGTAGCACGTCCGGTAATCACTGACATCAACCAGTACTAGTCCAAACATTCTTACGTACATTCGATTTTCTGATCCCATTGCCATTTCTTAGTAGCACATAGCCCTGTCGGTTTTATAATCACATTAAATGGCACCGTATTTTATATTTTTGCACGTACCTTCCAAACGTTACCCAGTCAGTGGACGGTGCCACAAAAGTCAGACCGGGTGAGACACCACTGGCTGGATGCGACTTTTCATCTCAATGGGTCGGTGACCAAGGAGATCCGACATACCGCGATTATACTGCATGTTCAGGACACACACATTATTGGATGACCTGTAGGCCCTGGTAAGGAAGAAATAGGAAGATATTGGGTATTGCAACTTCCCATAGTTGTGACAGCAAAATACTGGCTTTGTTTGAACCAGAATTTAGTGAGAACCATATGAATGATTTGTCAAAGCATCAAAACAACAACAAATTTTCCTAGGGAAAGCTACGATGAGTTTGGAAATAGGAATCGAATACATCTGGTCATCACAAGATTATATATCGTGTTGCAGATGTTTAGCTAACTGTATGAACATAGTTCATTTTGTTTGGTAGAGATCTGTTGCCCAGGCGTGCAAACCCTTCGGTGTTTGCACGTGAGTAGGCGACGAAGCTGTCTTATTCAGACAATAGAGGTTCTCGACAATTACAATCAGACAGAAATCAATGAATTTCGCAGGCAGAGACAACTTACGTTTACCAAAGAAGCTTAACAAAAACGTTGCAGTACACTGGAATCGGCTAGTGGTAAATCGGTATATTTTATTTTGCCGCATAGATTATGGAGGCAGTGAATATGGTTCAGCACCACAGTAGCTTTCAGGCGGGGGCACACAAAATACGAATGATACACGGTGAATGTGACTGGTTTGATGTAGATTTTATTCGCAATTCAGTGGTAACTACTCATTTGGTCATTCCCATACGACCAAATGATAAAACATGTCAACCTACGTATCGATGGCAGGTTTTGCAACCGGTAGTCTTGCGCTAACATGCTCTCGTTAGGGCCGACGCCACCTAGTACCGTCTACTCTGAGGGAAGAAAATGAGAACCGGTGAAAATCCAACTAAAAAGTAAAAGATTGAGGAACACTATAGAAGAGGAAAGATTTCAAATTCACGAATGCCATTGACTGCAGCACTGAACCATATCGTGTGAGACCTTCCATCGTCGTGTAAGGAGATTTTGTGAATCCCAATCCTGCAACCAAACTTGATCTACTTGGGAAATTACACTCGGTAAAGTCTTCGTATTCTTTGGCGCCGTCAGGTACTGACCATCTTGATTGATCTAAGCCGGACGATAAAGCAGGGTGTCAGAATCTTTCATTAAACGTCCCAACCACCCTAATTTATTCAAACTTGTTGCCTCTTCCAAAGGTTGAATTGCGCATTTATGCAAACAATCAGAAGAGTTAGATGAAATGTGACCAGATATTAGATAGTTTTTAAACGTGGATAGAAGTTACAGTAACTGTTTAGGGAAGTTTCAAATTTAACATTAATTGCCTGAATTACTCTGAATTTCTAAGGTTTTCTCATATCCAAATGAGCCGGTTATCAGTCTGTGGAAATGAGTACCTATGAGGTTTTATGCCAACCTATTTATATTCAGCAAAACGCTACTTAATGCATCCGCAACGTATAAAGTAGAAGGAATTACGTGGTGTGTTCAAGTGCACACAGATAGGTTTCACTGTGCTTTCAGTTACTACTCAATTTACTATTACTGTTGTGACGGAGAAGACATGTGAATGAACTTTAGTGAATGAAATAGAATCGGCCTTTTCTATGCAGCGTTTAGGCATGGCAAACCTTTTTTCATGGCTACTCGGTCTATGCAAAAGCGCAGTCGATAAAGTTCGTATATGGTGGACTGATAAAGGGGTGAGTGCGATCGTGAATGCAGATGGGACACTATGGTCAAATAAAAGCTATTTCACTAGAGGTGGTTCGACTAGAATACTATTTGCTAGGGACTCGAAAGCCTTTATCCAGTTTCGTAGCCGAGCAGCCGGATACAGCCGTACTATCAGATCAACCTCCTACGGTGAATAAATTCTTGCAAGTTTTGTCGAGATTGGCCACTATTGTCCCATCGGTTTGTAACCGCAACGGGTAACACCGAGCAGGCTTCTACTGGTTCTCAGGGAGTTAATTTTCAATCTGCTTCTGTGTTTGTCACTGCCAAATATCTAACAGATTTTTGAACGATATATCGTCACTAGACACCGCTAAGCAAAGTGTTCTCTTCTCCTCCGTCGAAAAAGGCTCGTTCTACCGTTCGGCTTTGCTTAGGCTTAGTTGAGAACACTGAGGTACTCGGAATGACATCGAAGTATGGACTGCGTCCTGGCCAAGTTTGTGACCGAGGGGTCGATAACGGTTTACTCAATGCGCCTATTGCCGGAGAAGTGTTCAGTTACTGCTTCCCTGCAGTGCCTAATGATTTTTGACTGATTGCTTACTGTCCTGTACTTTTATTCTACGGTTCCAATGGTCTCTGGCTATTTTTCTTGCTTGAGCGCTCTGAATCGGTTCCTTCATGGTTAAAATTTCAGAATGTGGAATAAACGGACGCAAAGCCTGAACATGTTTAACCCTAGACTTTAAATTACGAAATTGCGATTCACCTCGTCTGTATCTGCATTCAATTCTACTGAGTTTGCCGTACCATTCTTATAGTCAAATAGTCGATCTTGAAAGGGCTGAATACAATGCATCCGTTGCAAAGTGAGTCGAGTTTGCAACAACGCGGCGAGTATATTTCTGGCGTTTATTTTGGTGTTCGCTGTATCCGTTTCGTTCAATAAAATGTATTAATCAACGGGAATTGCGTAGGAAATGAAACGACTACCTAAACAACGACCGAGGACACAGCTTTTCTGGGAGTTTATTCTCAAGGGTCTACCAGCTGTTCGTCAAAAATGATGTACCGATGCCTTTGAAAATCGCCAATAAAAAAGAGTAAAATAACTTCGAACTTGGCGAATTTCTGCCTATAGTTGGAAGTCCACAAATCCAGTTAGTCGATGTTCGAAATTTGGTCAAGATTATCGATAATTCACTGATTCAAACACTCCCACCCCCTTTACAAGGCCGTGAATCTTTGATATGAAAAATATGAGATTTGATGCAAACCTTGAGACGCTGTGAATACTCTTCTCGAGGAAACGGCAGGGCCTACCCATGAACAACTTGCAACTAAAATCTGACAATTCGTCCGTTCTAGTGGCAAATCAAAGCACGAGAATCCGTGTTCCGGATAATGTGTACTGTGCTATTTAGACCATGCACTGTGTATGACGCGATCGGCATTTGTAGGACATCTCCCTTTATTTGCACTGCAGTCTAGCATCGCGAATGAATCGTGAACCAGGTGCTTCAAATGAGAATTGGATTATCCAAACGCTTAGACTGTTGGGACCCTCCAAGATGTGTTTACTAAAATGGGTATATGTGCTGACATTCATTTTGCAAAAGTGTACGTGTGGATGAAGAACAGTCAGAAATCTCACGAAATTTTCCATACCTGACAACGAAAGATATGGGAAAAAAGAAACAAGTTGATTTTAACAAATGTGATTATGATTAATTTCGGATAAGCATTCTCAAGAATAACTGTTTCGAACCCATGGTCTCCAACTCCCATATTCTTTTTCAACAACGCCAATTCTTTATAAACTAAGGAGAACATTTTCCTATATTGCATCAGTAGTCAGGTAAAATGCAGTAACACGAAATGTTATTGTTGTATTGGCTACCGAGACGGAAAATGCCATGAAGCGTAGCGATAAAAGCATTGGGGCATCTCTAAGTTTCTACTCTGCTTATTAGAGCCAACAATAATTGGAGCGTCCATTTCGATGCAGAGCCTTTTGGCCGCGACCCATAAGATTCTGAAAAGTCTTATTGTCGGTCAAGTGGCACTTGCGTCTCATTGAGATTTTTAGTTCACGTTCTGTCTTATACATTTTCTGGCTTCGATACAACTTTCTGGCTGCAGTTGTCAAAATATTCTTTAATGATGAGGAGAAAAGAGAATTCTTTTTCTGCTTTCCTTCAGTTAAAAGCCCCAAAATATTATTACCCGTGAGCATCGGTCGCCTAAA
This sequence comes from Fasciolopsis buskii, assembly GCA_008360955.1. NCBI lineage: Eukaryota > Metazoa > Platyhelminthes > Trematoda > Plagiorchiida > Fasciolidae > Fasciolopsis > Fasciolopsis buskii. Next base: position 228,370 of record LUCM01008245.1, on the reverse strand, counting down.
CTATTTGGTCATTTTGTGAATGTTGAAATAGTTACGGCATTATATGCATGGAAGCTGCCTGGTGAATCAAAGAGTAATGTGCTTGTGATGTCACGGAATCCCGTATAGATGGGCACAGTTGCAACAAATCGGCATTTCTATAGATTGGTGGCCCTCACCAAGACATTTTTAGCATGCTATCAACCAACTCGAGTCGCATTTTGCTAACACTTGAAGATTTTTCCCAAGGGCTGCAACAACGATTTACTTCATGCCATTTTGCCAGTCCTAAGGTGAGTGGGAATTTAATGGTGCAACAGGCTTCATTCAACTAAACTGGGTTTAGAATTCTGAATTTTACTTCTCTGTCGTGGACTTTTATCGGCGTATGTTGCTTTTGATTGATCTCACTGATGTGCATAACATAAAATAAGGAATAGCAAAACGGAGACTGGTTAGCAAACGACGACTGTAACCTAAGAAAGACGATGCGCAAAAGGTTCACCAAATTCCTGAAGCGAACGGGTGCTTCGGTCGATGCTAGCTCGTTACCGTAATATAGAATTCCATGGATGGTCCAATGCTTTCGTCGCAAAATATCCCCCCTCTAATGACCAGACTTCGTCTCAGCAGCAGATGTGCCAAAAGCATTTTGTGCCAATTTACTTTACACGGCTATTGATGCAAAACTCAGTGGTGTTTATTCCACTCCATGAAAAAGTGACGAGATTGAAAAGTTTAAGGAGTTTTGGATGATGTTTTGGAAATTTCCTTCAGGTTTTTGGCTTGATGACTAAAACGGCAATTCCACAAACGCTTGCTTCCAGGTTGGAATCTGGAAAGCAGTGGTTGAATGGTATCAGCGGAACGAAGAAACCAGTAGGTTCCATTAAATGAAATAAGCGGCTTCAAGAAAAGAATTTATGCCTTCCATGCTTTACATAATTGTGAAAGACGCTTCTCTTTCATCAAATTCTCAACACTATCTAATATATTTATGTATATGTTGCAGTAAACGTTAGTTTAACTTTGAATACCCTTTGTTCATTTTAATAGTAAAGAAAGAAGACTACTACTGCGGAAAGTTACTATTTCGTATTACTCTTTTCAACCGCTTACTTAAAGTGACCCAGTTCGGGGGCGGTGGATATGCACTGCTGATGATTCCTAACAGGGCTGAAACAGCTGTACAGTGTTTCCATGGTTTATTTATGGTTAGTTGAGCGATGACATCACATGGTGAATTATTTCATCAAGACATTCAATCTCCTACTACTAACAAGTACTAATTATATAATACTCAGTTATGGGCTGCAGTGAAAGGACATCGAGCTTAAATTTAGTACAACAAACAATTAAACTCATCCGTATGACAAACGCAGTCAGCTCTGGTAGATTTTGTATACAAAGTGGTGAGTTACGTAATCCCATTGGTTTTGCATCACTGAAGTCTAAAATCTTTCGATCAGTATTGTGTAACAACGGGATAAAACAGATGAGGTCAACTATGTGAGTATTATGAAATGTTTCGCGATTGATGACCCCGGGTCACGATCAGGCCGACTATGCTGTTTTCTGACATTGTTTTGGCCAACCATTTGGGAATATGTTCTAACATCTGTTATGAAAAACTTTCGTCTGCCCCGCCGATGCAAATGTCACCGCAGTTGCAAGTGAACGGGTACAAGAGGTGAGGGGCAGAATGTTACATTTGATTAATTCGACGTTAGTTCAGAATGATCCTCTGAGTGGTTGGAAGGAGGTGAATTTCTGCGTTTAGGAATGTGCAACTTGTGGCTGAACTGATTTTGTGACGTACACCATTGAGAATATGGTCATCCTTGAGAGCCAATCTGATGTTCACGTTGTGGGTTGGATCAGTGTTTTGCTTTTGTTGATTATGGACGTCGATGAATTTTGCCGGGTAACCATTGCGATTGAGTATTGCACAATGAAAGCTTTCTTTTTCTGAGAGGGGATTTGGCGTGCAAATGCTTCTGGCATGATGATAAAAGAGTCCCTACTAAGACGTCTTTGCATTCAGATTGGTGTAAAACTTGCGAAATGCACGTGCTGTCCACTTCATGTAGAATTTTTGTGGATAGACCGTTTTATGGTTTCATTTGATCTCCTTCTAAGTTTGATGTCGAAAAACTTAGAACACTCACTGCCTTCTTCTTCATAAGAAACTGAGAGATTGAGGTGAGGGGAATTAAAGAGTTTCAAAATAGAAACAAAACTTATTGATTCAGTGAAACTAAAAACATCGTCAACAAACTGTTTGTATGAAACCATTTCAGAAATACAATCATTGAACTCTGTCTCTATCGTAGATAAAAACACATCTGTTACTGTTGGGCCTAATGGGCTACCCATCGTCACACGGTCGATTTGTCTGTATGCGGTGCCCTAGAAATCAAATCGGATATTATGGTTGCATAATATAATAATTTCTCTTCAGTAGTCAACGTAAACGATGAAGAGATATAATCGTATGAACAATAATCAGTTGTTTCATGAAGGAGCACAGTGGTAAAAAGAGAATTCACGTGAATAGAAAAAATCTCGTGGGAATCCAAGGGAATATTTTCTAGTATACTTGAAATTTCAAAATATTTTTTTGTACAATGAGGCGTCAAGAATTTGCAAATGGGATTTAGGATGTCTACTAACCACCTGATCGTCTGATGATACGGATGCATGCATAGTGTCACTCTTAACAGGATAGCAGGTTTATGGATTTTTGGTAACCCTTCCATGCAAGGTGTTTCGGTTCCTTTCGGCTTGAGGTGTCTGTACGGGGATTCGGGGTATAACCATGCCACAACAAAATTTCTAACTTAAGAGCGATTAGAAATTCGGTTAGATAATTAATGTCTAGTGTTTCGTCTCTCTCCAACTTATCCTCATTCATCAGTATTCGGTTCATTTTGGGCGTTGCAAGCATCGTTGCTTATCATAACTGTAACGCAGCTTTTGTCAAGTTTGAGAAATTTCTCCTCGGTCACTTGGTTTATTTTGTATATTTCCTGATAGTGTACTGAAGTCAGACAACACCGCTGCCACACTGGCATGGACAGGTATGAGTGTGAGATACCCACCGGTTTTGCTCTTAACCATCGTTCATTGTAAGATAAAGTAAGTGTGAGGTCCTTCAGTTGATCGAACAGGTTTTTGAATTGCCTTTTTGTTTGTAATTGATACATTTTCGGTGAAACTTTGAACATTTAAACCAGCGAAAGAACATCGATTTTAGGTTGACTGAATGAAATCGAAGTTGGGTTACTTATTTGTTCCGCCCTAGGCATCGGTATGATATGCGACTGGGGTAGTGAGCCTTCAAATTTTTCCCAGGCTTCTGTTTTTCTTTCCTCGATAATTGCTCTTGAGAATTCCTCATAGTTAATGCGACAAGCTGTGCTGTTCTCGAAGAAGAAAGGAGAATTTCGGTTGTGTTCCTACGTATTTAACTCGTTAAATGTTTCGATATTTGATCTGACCATTCACACCAAATTCGAGAAGTTCCGGTTTTTACTTAATTTCGATAGTATATTGGAAATTGCCCGGATCGAATGCATTCCTCGTAAGACTCTTTGCGGGTTCTTTTACTTTCCCTTCGATGGCGCGTAACAACTATGGTCGACTGCCAATACTTTTGCTCCGAATTTGCTCATGTTGGGCAATGTACACGAGGATCACGACCATGGCTAACCCAGAATTGAAAACGGCGTACAGGACCCCGACGCCCAAAATTGCAGCATCAGGTGTGGGTCTGCCAACCGCTTTGTGAATAGGCGCGGATTTCGACAATTCCCCAAGGTCCAGACACCGGAAACATGGAACATCGGTTTTATTCATTTCCTGCCAGGTCTTAGCTAGAAAAGACATAATATGGGCAGTGATTTTTGTTTCTATGGATCGACTCGACTCTGTCTTTTCTGGACAATAACCAATCCATAAAAACACTAAATTCTCAAGATGTAAACCTTAATTCTGACCTCAAAATTTGTTGGACTGATTTGCCCTCGAAGTGTACATCATAAATAAAAAATATGTACACTTTATAGGAAATTTTTCAAAGCTATTTTACAAATGAAACATGGAAAGATGCTTCTGGTATTAGATCCTTTGGGATTCGGTAAAAGATTTGGTTTCAGCAGGACGGTACTACGCTATATTATGCATTACTGGTGGGAAACTGGATAGACCGTGGAGTTCCGATGAATGCTCATCAATTTTACTGGATATCGACCCAGTGATTTGGTATTTGTGGGAGCTTTTGAAACACAAGGCAACCATAATCAATTCAACAAATGAAGATGATGACCGTGGGAGAATTCCGTGCCATACTTGATAGTAATTTCAGCGGTATAAACAAATCTTTCGAAAATCAAATATTTGTACCCTCAGATTGCCCGGAAAACCTTCTAAGCAGAAAGCAACCATGGCATTTTGCCAACCCAATTGTTTTGGACATTGCTTATTCTTTTAAAGTCCCTGGCGCTCGGAATAATTTTCGCGAAAGCAATCTACATCCCTGGTTTCGGTGAGGCGCTTGAGATTCTTGCAGGTAAATCGTGTGGAATACAAAACCTCAAATGACTGATCATTGCACATTTATCGCCTGGACGTGCAAAAGTAATCAGAAATACCTCGTGGGACGACATTTGGCACTGCGACCAGTGCAAACACATCGTTGACTACTAACAACCAGGAAGCAAAACTGAAAAGAATGGTGTTTCAAAAGTGTGAACGAATGAAAACCTCAGTTAGGAAGCGCATCTAGCTGTCGGATCTTGATAGGTAGTTAGATGAACAGACTGCCACACATTACAACTGAAAGCCAGAAAAAGAAACAATCAAAATGTAACGATCTGTTGCACACTCAATGTGGTTGCTATTTCAAAAGGTATGGCTTAGAAACTTTCGTTCAAACGTTGTTCGTAGTTTCATAAACCGTAACATAACTTCTTTGTGCCGAAGACTAGGCTGGGTTGTATGCGCTAAAATGATAAATGTTAGACGGTTTTTGTGCCGACAATTAGAGCATAGTATGGAATGACATGAGCTAGATGCAGTTTGTTGAATTGCACAATCATTAGTTCATACTTGAGCTCAGTTCAGACTAAGTCAGCTTTTGTTATTTGTCAAAAAGTACACATTTTCACTGAACACATTCAACTGACTATGATGATGAGTTCATCGCTGTGGACTGATTCGATCCAAGGACCTCCAACTTGAAACATCACGACGTCAAACCTCCGATCACCGCGATTCATAAAACAAGCGAAGCGGTTTCGGTGTTCGATCTACAAAAGCAGTCATAAACATTCACCTTAGACTTGTAATAGATAACGTTGGTACTACATGGTGACTTTCAGAAATTAAAGAGCGATAAAGATAGCCGACCTTTTTCCTAGTTTACCTTTTCTTTGTGGTATATGTCTGAGGTTCTCACTCAAGTCTATTATCTAGTTACTTATTGGTTCGTTAGGGACAGAATTTTACCTACCGTTGCTTTGAACTCACGTGCTAGATGATTCAGCTGACTGCAGATTCAAGCAAGAAAACGACAATCACCTGCATGCGGTTGAGTAAATGTTTATCTCATTCGCACTACTTGGTTATGCGAAGGCTGTCGTCAATTTGCTCGTGGAGAAGCCTCGCAAAGAAGAAGGAACATACAGGGGTTGGGCGTTCATATGCACACCCGAACGCTTGTCATAGACTGAGTAAAAAAGGTCTTTATCCAAACTGTTTCACCAAGATTTTGTGGAATAAGCAAAAGTAAGCCCCCTGTCGCTTGACGGGAATGTGACATTTACAACACGCGAAACTCTGAATCTGCTCGGTCTTGTATGGTTAGCACAAAAAATATAGGAACCGTGGTTGGAAAATTGCATATTTTTGTAAAAATTGTTCGTTTGTTGTCCAATTTAGTTATTACAATTGTTGTTGTTATTTCATCTTGAGAGGAAAACAGTAACTATCGACTGTTCACTAGTAACTTGCTGAATTGGTGCGTGTGTGCCTACTTGCGCGCCCGCCTCCCCGCCTGTACGCCTTGTCTAAAATTGGGCTAACCCTCAGGCTGTGCCGTACACATCCCGACAAAACCAAAGAAACACACGTGTGCTTGCATACGCAGCTGTCAGAATGCAATTCTTCTCCTGCCTATCATTTGATGCAGCTTTCTCACTTCTTGTGAAGGCCACAACATTTTGGTTCACGCGGACAAATTATGTGCGCTGTCTTGCAAAGTTGTTAGGCTTTATTGATGCCTTCGCACATGGACGAATCAGTAACATGCGCTCCAACATGGATACAGTAATTGTACTACGTCCTGGAGAGGGAGAGAAACCGACTATCTTGAACACGTATTATTTGTCACGCTTACGATAACAAAGCGGTACATCGCCAGAGATTTAGTACATCCTGGACAACATGATGATTGCGAACAAAAAAGCTCTGAGCGTTCACAACAATCCATACGTCATTGATTCGAGGAACTGATAATGGCGAAATTGATATGGCAATGCAATGGGCAATGAAATCTTTCTTACGAACGGACCGATAGGACATTTAAGTTGACAGTCGAGCGGTAAATGACTAAACGATTGCAACCGATCAAATGCTTTGTCGCATTAGCGTGCTGTATGGTGTGGTTGTTATATGCAATAAATCCTCAAGAACCACACCGGAGAGATAAAACGATTAAGATATCTAAAACCAATTTTTTCATTCTACTTATCGGTCTGGAATAGTGGTCGGGAAGCTTCCACGTTTGTAAGTGGCGATAATGCGGTTAATATTTGAATGTTTACACCTAAATCTCACACTGGCAGTCTCGCACGGTAGCTCCTTGCTTTTTCGGCGGTCTCAAATGGGTCTTGGTCCTCTTTGTAAAAGTACTATAAACTGCCATGGGCTCTATGGGCGATACCAGAGCCCTATTTCACTGTGCCCATTTGTGAAGTACTAAAATAGGAGTATCTTAAGCCTGATATGAAGACTAAGGATAGCACAGATAGGGTAAGGAGAAAAAAAAACCAAAAAACAAGACTAGTACCTGTTCGGAACAAACAAGATATCTCGAATCAGGGTGAAATTTTAAAACTTCGGACTTCGGGAATTTCAGCGAATGAAATGCGCTTTGACATCAAGCAGTCATCCTGACATAAACTCTGCCGTTTCATGTCGACTGACGCCCTAAATGAATAGAAATAATAATACCAACCCTTGTAGTGCATTTTATCCATTATAGGAAGAATGTGCAATAATTCAGAGAAACAGAGAGATAGATAGCGAGGCGTGACCACTCGAAGAATGTCAATCGATATCTGGATCGGTCAAACTGTGCTTCGTACGCTCTAAGCGACAATGTTCATCGGCTGGCCACCACTGACAATTTTCAAATTAACGTTTAGTCTGATGAGTGATTTCAGAGCCTCATGGAAATTACGGTTACGAAACAGGAATATTTGGACTCATTCGATGCATTTCCGCACCATACTCTAGTGGGCTTAGGTTCTGTCATAGGGAAAAGCTAGGAAATCAAAACTAACTACAAAATTTTACCACAGATGGAGGTCCAATTAAAACGTCGGTGTGGCGTTTAGCGGTTGAGTCATTACCATTGGTCACAAATTAGTCCATGACTTCGCTGCCTCCTTTTTGTAGCATGTAAGTGCCGGGATGAAAAATCTCACCGAGAAATGAACTGAACTGTTCAATGTTCAAGTGACGTACCATGCGAGCTCACTTATGACCGTTACGCCGCTCAGACTGTCGGAACGAAATAGCCGTTACGTGGTCGGATAAGGGAACAATATTTCGTCTTGCGCCAAACAGGCAATCAAAAATGCTGAAGACATTTAACGACTGCAAGTAAAAGAAATCAGTTCATTTGCTACACAAATGGTCCCGGTGAAATGGTGGCAGCATTACCAACTCTCTGATAACGCTGATATCAAAAAGGGCACGGCAGACACTTGTGATGTGACAGGTTGATCACTTTTGACAATCATATGTAACAGTAGTGCATATTGTACCAACTTTTAATAAGTCTTGTTTTTCAGTCTTAAAACATGAGCTATGTGATTGTGACTAGCCTGTGTGTTGGTGCAAGTCTCTTTTAGGTCTTCAATCCGATAGTCGAGTATGCCAGCTTCGTGGTGGAAAAGTACCTGCCATGAATGCAAAACAAGGACCTGTTCCAAATAAGTCACGCAAATCCGAATTATTTGAGGTTCACTGTTTTTAATTTCACAGATTACAGTTGGCTATTTGGCATTCAACCGGGGAAAATAAATAAGCAAAGTTGTGATTCGACTGTTCTTTAACATGCATATATATATAGAGAGAGAGAGTTGAGTAAACGCATATATATATATATATATAGGAAGGATCAGAATTAATTTCGGAGTGCTTCTGACAGCGGGATGTCCCCGTTTCGGCTTACTTTTAAAGGATTATTAGACCAAGATCGCGAGATTCCTGGTTTAGAACGTAATTTGCTGTGTTTTGTTTCTCTTGAGTGAACGACCACAAGACAAATTTTACATTCAAACCCGCCTTGAAAAAATTACCCGAGATAGTCCGACTGACGACGTCACGTTGTGATCCGGCAACATTTTATGGGTCATATAAATTAGAGAACAAGTATTCAGCAACGTGCTTTAAGGTTAATTAGGTCCTAACAAAGTTATTTTTATCCAAGCTTCACACAAATATCTCGGTGTACGTGGGACGGTGCTTGAGTTACATGTCTGTCGCTAAGAAAATGACTTCCTGGGAGTAAACCCTATAATCGATAAAGCTACGAACTAAGTGCACTAGTTTGAGCACAAACGGATCTGAGCACCTCAGTATCACAAATTGCTCTTCTGGTTTTTTAGTCAAAAGTTTCTAGATGCAGCGTGGCATTTTGTGTATGGTTTCTGCAATTGTGTGACCAGTGTAATGGATCTGCGGAGAACCCAGAAAAAAAAACTATCGGATAACCTTCATGAGAAATTTATTTCATCAACCTTGTGATTATCGTTTTTGCTTTAGGAAACATTTTTCACATTTATTGAATTCTGAAAGACTGATTTCCAAGTGTTAGGAAACAAAAATAGAAATTTCAGTCAGTTAAAGCAAAGCCCGATCGTAAAGGTCCATCGTTCATCTGGATTTGATACGTCATCACATTTATGGCAAATGAATCACAATGACCTGCGGAATTGGTCATTTATGAAGAATGGGACAAAATGTACTTATGTCCTGTCCATATTAACTAGAACTTCATTATTTTTGAATCACTGTATTGACACTGCATCAGCGATTTTTTGAAACTGAAGAACTAACGGAATTTTGCATTACACAGTCAATCGTTTGCACTTTTGTACAACGCCGTTCGTAGCCTTTCATTTTGTGGAATTTCTATCTATCTTCGCATTACAATTACAAAATTATTTCGTTACTTTTTGGGCAGGCAAACACTTGGTTATTTCTGTTTCCGTCTTAGACTTAACTGATCTACAAACCGAAGCTGAGCAATACGTTTAACTAGGGCGTTGTTATAACAGACGCTTTTGAAAACTGCACACTTATGATATCTTGGCGTACTTGGTGCGCAGTCACACTCAGATCGCTCCAATTTTGTTATTTTTCAGTTCTGCAGATGGAGGTCACACACGAATTCCGTCGAATCCTTCATAGCACATGTTCTTGTTGACAAACCCGCCTATCTTTCTGACCTCAAAAATTGTTTCACTTAGTTTTTTTAGTCGCATGACTGGAATTCATTGTGCAAGTGTGCTGATGCCATTTGTATGTTTTCTAGTGCTACAGCTTAATGTTAATGCTTTTATTGTTATCACTAATAGTACAGTTTCAGTAGCAAGCAGAGCAACCTATAACGAATATTCTTATCGTGAAAATTGATTTTGCATCAAATCAGATTTTGTACAATCCCATCCGTTGTTACTGTACCTAATCAAATCAAGCAGAAGGTTTCCTGACCGCAGATCTAGCGAATCAGAACTTTCCTCCAAGGTGATCACAAAATCTCTGTGACGGACTGAGTTGGCACATAGTCGAGTTTCTCAGTGCCGAATAAATGCAAATGGAGTGCCTGCCGTAAGCCCCTCACACGTGTAACAATGTCCATACTGCTGCCGTAAAAATAAAGCAAATAGGCAATAACCAGTATACACACCTGGATAACTATGTCGATATGCACTCCTCATATACTTTCCGACAATATAGACTATTCGGTATTATGTTCGCATTTTCTCGAGCATACGATATGCTGCGTTTGTGCGCCCGAACTGGGTCAGAGTTACAATCGTTCGCGGAATCCGATCTACCGTGAGAAACTACGCCAAGGAAAGTGAGCGAGAGTGTGAGAGAGCCAGGGTGATGAGTGCGAGGCGATCCACTTGATGCTCTGCTTATATAAATTAGTCCACTGTTTTCCATTTGGGAACCACAAATGCGTGAGTGCACGCAGTCGGTAGGGTAAAAAAGCGACATAAATTTCCGCTTTCGCTTGGAATGTGGTCTTCAGCAAGATCACATTTGATTCCGCGACACGGACATACCCAATAAAAATTATGTTCACAATCAGTTTTTTCCCTTTCTGCAAAGTACTAAACATTCTAGGATTTCCTTAATAAGTTCTAAACATCCACTGGATTTATCGTACTATTGACAAATACCATGAATTCATTGACAACTGTTTTTATCAATCCATTTGCACTCTTTACTCCAACCAGATCACAATGTGCGACCTTCAGTAACCGAGTTAGTTCGCTTGGACGTGAAAAACAAAGTGCTGACAGGAGGTGTGTCAAATATTTTGAAGAGGTGTTCCAGGATCGTTATTTATTTTTCATAGTACCCTTTCGTCCTTTGGACGGAGCTATTTTGGAAAAGCCACAATGAAACTATGGGTGAAAAGTTTTCAGTCAACAGAAATAGCAACTTGTGTCACGGTGGACCTCATTTCAAGTTCTCTTAGGTCCTGTTGCATAATCGCTTATGAAGCCTTAGTGACAACAAAGTAACGAGCTGTAAACCAACGGCTGACGCGCTAAGTGATTCATTCATTGGTTTCTCCGTGCTGAAATAATGAAAATTGCTTATCTGATTGAGTAATTTATTGATACTATTCCTGACTGACCGAGTGGTTGGTTGATAGACTAGTTACTTGATTCATTTAGGAATTAACTGATCCACAGATAGATTGAATGACCGGTGGATTGATTGAAGTATTGATCAGTTGTTTGATCGACCGATTGATTGAATGACTGATTGATTGATAATTTGATTAGATTGAAAAATTATTGCTAATTTGTCGCATTTTGAGCTGCGTTTGAAATCCGGCAATTTGACGGCGTCTGTTAACAAACTTAGTTTCATGCACATAGAGACTAACACTGGTAAGGGGTTGAGTGGATATTCTAAAGACGAAATTTATAATATTGCTGCTTTCGTTGAGGCTGTCAACATAAGGGATCCACATTTGAATCCCTAAGTGCATTATTCACTTGATTAGCATATAACATATCACCGTTATCGTGGATAAAAGCTGACATAACCGTTGCTTGCTAATACCCACCCAAATTGTCATTATCGATCTAATTTTAACATCTCGTTATTGACAACTGTTAGGTTTTGACAACTGAATTAAATACCAAGTTTTAGAAGAATAAAAACGAAACAATTGAACCACGATTAAGCATTCATACTGGCAAGATAACTGAGTTGACAAAGTAAAAATAAACTACTTTTATCACGGTTCTATTTATCCGAATCGGCTTATACCAGTGGCTGGAATCACGGACATTAATCACGTTTGGATATTTGATCCGGCTGTACTACAACTGTGAACCTTTTCAAAGTTATCACTAGTCGTTTCTGTATTTTGACACCCGAAATTCCATTTCTCTAGATGCTTGTCAACAGGCATACTGATGCTGATTCCGTTTGGCAAGTTTTTGGGTTTTTATACCGCCTTGGTACATATCGGATACTTGTTGGAATAGGAAACAAACCTTGTCTCACTCGCGAGAATCGCCCAAATTTAGTCAACATAATCTACGGGTCAGAATGGGACATTAACTGATATTGTTTGTTCAGTAAAAATTCAATTGGTTTTTCTTCCAGAATATTGTCACAATTCATTCCGTCCCCATTGATCGAAATTGCCTCAGTGGTGCGCTGACGGGGAAAAAGAAGAGTTTGCCCATCTTTCTATTCCCCCGTACAAAGCGTACAAACAAAATAATCCAATTTTGTTGAAGTAGTAAGATCAGAATATTGACAGTTAGTACATCATTGGAGACTATTCCCATCCTGTCAGTTGGTTTACCATAGACCATTTCTTAGAACTTATCCTGCGGACGAATAAGAAGGGATCTAATAACAAAAGTAAGGAAATGCCATGTAACCTAATTATTGGGCGAATAAACATCTTTCAGCCATCGTGACGTATCATTTGACATAAATAATAAATATCTCCGGAATGCTCGTATAAGACAAACCGATGCCGCGTCTGAGTAACATCGGTGGTAGAAGCGAAGAAAGCAACGGACCAGGACAACCGTAAACCGCGTACGAAGTCCGCTCGAACCAAGAATGAACAAGCACGACATAGCAAAATTGTCTCCACAATACGAATGCTTGTTCAAAAGGCGTGCCCAAATGAATTGAGTAATTGGGAGAAAAAATGAATCCCGTTCAACTCGAGGCCTATCTATCAATTTTATTCCGGACAGAATCAGTGGCCAAGTAACGTTGGCGTAGATGACAGTTACATTAATAGTGACAGCAGTAGTAGTAGTAGTAGTATTAGTAGGAGTAGGAGTAGGAGTACTAGGTATTCTTATTGTGCCCGTTATTTTATTTGTTGTCGCGTTGTAGTAGCTTCAGCTGACTCACAACTCGGACGGACGATTAAGCAAGACCCAGTACCGATAGGTCTAAAATGGCTACCAAATCAATTAATAACAGCTCCAACACATCACAACACCAGCAAAGATAAAAGCTTCGCGAAGACGGAACCAGCAATGTATTAATTGTCTCAGGACACAGTTATACCAGGGGTTACAAAGTTGGCAGAAGCATTCGGAACACTGCCCTCAGTTACGCTGTACCTTCGAACATTCTCCTTTTAACGGTGTTCTGTGATCTGCAGAATGGCGTTCTTCAGGATCCTTTTTGTACTTCGCCTGTCGAGGACTCTGAAAATGGAAGGAAGTTGAAATGTAGGATGTTGATCTAAAAGTTATATGGTGATTCCGTTCTCATTACGGTGTTGCTATTGTTTCTACTATTGTTGTTGGCAACTAGTAACCAAAGTGATACTAATGCAAAGTATATATTATAATAGGTGCTGGAAATAGTATTGCTGGATCATGTTTTCCTTAAAACTGTAGACTCTAAGCTGATATCACTTAACTGGTACAAGACAATACAAGTTTGCACTACTAAGATCGAATATAAAGAATTGCTTTTTTTATCTGGGGCAAAAGAGGGAGACGTGCAGAGTTGATTGTTTGATTTGGAAGAGATCTTAAGCAAACCAGCTGGACAGTGGATAAAATTCAAACATTAAATCCTTTTACACATATCACACTAAAAGTCTGTCATTTCTGAACCATTTCGTGCACAAGTTGCATTCCCATTACAAAACAATAGAGCTGTTTGTTTTATCTGTTACACGGAAAACAACCAGCATTTTTTGAAATCGACCAAAGTCACTGAAGGGTTCCCTGAAGCGCCAGTTTTTCACGTCATTAAAAGAAATACCGAAGAAGTGATCACTATTTGCATCCGCCACTTCACCTTTAATAATCAAAATTCTCCAGTTTCCACCGTCAGAGATCACGAACAGCTGAGGAACGCATAGAACACGTTAAAAGATTATACGAAGTGAGGATTATAAATAGACATAACAATGAGTCCATTTGTCCTGCGCGCTACGACCTAGAAATATTAGTTATACTTTTGAAGTACTGTTATGCGATCGTTAGTTTAAAATGTCTTCAGGGTAACAGTGACGGCCTGACTCTCGAACTATTCAGGTGATGTTTGCGTAACTTCACTTGCTTTGACCATTGACGACAAAAGCTAAAAGCAAATATGTAGTTGGTTGGTTAGACCATTGAATCTTTGTGAAAAAGTGATGCCCACATAGTTAATACCATTGTGCATCATGGACGAGTGAAATTCTCATAGATCTAGCTTATGATAGCGTCAGAAAATGATGATGCTAGTGACACAAGCAGACACAACGGATCCAACTGCCATGAGTTCAATTTCAACTCGACCGGACAAGCCAGACAAACTGTGTCTGCATTGCAATCCAAAGTCAACATTATAGTGAACCCAATGCGAACAGGTTGGAAACACAAGATGCAGCAGCGTTTTCCAAGTTCCGATAATCGTTACACTTTTCATAGGAGTGGTATTCAGTGAGAGTTCACGTTCCACTGAGAACGAAATCTGGTAGTCATGCTTTAGCTCCCGGAGCTTATTTCAAATGGATAATCATCGATTCATGAATATGAATGCAAATCTGCGACTTAAATGAATATGTGTGAGTTAACGATGTTTATTCAAAACAGGAAGTAGTCAACTGTTGCTTAGAGTCAGACCAAAAATAGAACAATGTACGCAGTCGGAGAAAAAACTATCACTCGCCCAATCTCCTCTAGTGTCTGTTGTTTTGTTAACCGGAACTCAAGTCATATAAAACGAACTGGAATTTTGCTATTTAGTTCTACCTTATCCATGTTCAGCATTATTTCCTAGAATGTGTAATGATTAAATTGATTTTGAATGATATTTTAAATTTCGGTCATCCTACTCAAATTGAAAAAACCGCAAACGGACTATCCTAATTCTAGCAGTCTCAGTTTAATCTTATTTGACAAATATTTCGCATGCCAGTAGACACTGCGTGCATACGTGGAGCTAATCTGCCAGTCTGATTCAACTGCTGGATGGTAATATGACTTGAGAAATTTGTTACAGTTCTAGAAACGACAATTTCACGTCCAAATCAGTTTCCTTTATTTCCCAACACAACCAATATTGAGAAAACCCAAGTTGGCGGACAAGCTCGTTTTCAGTGATTCGTACTCATGCCGTTACATCACGATATATATATCTTGACAAAATATTTTCACTATAGGAAGGATTGGATTAGTCATATACAAATATGGGTGGGGAAGGGATTTGTAGTGTTAACTGTTTTGTTGTCTAGGGTTTGTGTTGGGACGGAGGGCGGGCCAAGGGAGTTGAAGCGCAACCACAAATTGTTTTCGAGAACAAAGGGGAGGATCGTGAAGACGGATTGCGACAGCTTCCGCAGTGCTCAAGAGGCGACACTTTGCCAACCTGGATTGTTGACCTCTGACCTTATACAGGGTCCGGAAAGCTTGCGTCACATTCACGGTGTGGTCAGTCTGTGCTAGATGTGAAACCACTGCGCTATTAAGTGACTTAATTGTTCCAGTGCCTAACCATGCCGGATGGTGCTCACGGATGCGTTCAGACAAGCGCTTGGTCGTGCGGC
>LUCM01008245.1:114169-212083 GCA_008360955.1 Fasciolopsis buskii | reverse complement strand
TTCAAGTCTGCTATCGGAAGACTTGTCGCTAAGCCATTGTTCTCGATGTGGTCACAGAGGTATTCGATTGTCTCCGTGATCGGAACGTTGGTAAAAAGGGCGGTGACGTCTAAAGAAAGCATCCTTCGTCCCTTCATATTTAGTTCTTTCACGGAATCGATAAGCTCAAATGTCTTTGAGACTATGTTTTGCTACCTTCTGTCTAACGGGTTCCAGTAACCTAGCTAACCATTTTGCCACGGCATATTCACTACTATCTTATGCCAAATTTGAGTATTTTGCTAGTAAGTGTTGCTTATGGTGCGCTCATAACCGAAATCCTGAACAACGTTATCGATCGTGCTAAGGCAAACACGACGGTTACGGGTCATCTAATTCTAAAGCTGTTGCTCCGTCACTGGTTGTTTTCGAGGTCAGTCGATCTCTGTCGTGTACGTAACGCGGTCTGGTTGGACGCCATAGACCTTACCACCAGTGGGTCTTAGTTGAGCCCATCTTATTCATGACGGTCATTAAAAAGGGTTTACACTAAAATTGAAAGTCGAAACAAACCAACAAAGTCCACTTGGCACATGACACGCATACAGGCAGACAGGTAAAAAAATCAAGAGTTTGTTTCCGTCAACTAGTTCATCTTTACTACCAGGTGTACTGGAAGCCTGGAAAAACTTCGTTTGAGTTTGCACTTGGTTCACTCGACCTAAAACCGAATGATTTGTGTCATGGTACCGGTATTTCGTTCTTCTTGCCCATATCTCTTCTGGGCACCCAATATTTGAGTGATCGTCTAGACGGGAATTTTCAGCCTCTCGAAAGTAGATTTAGAAAAAGAAGGGACCCAGATTTGTTTGCTTCATTCGTCAATGCACTCCAAACTTATTATTTCGTTTTTTAAGGCTCACATAATCTTTTCGTCTGACGCAGTGACCGTATCCAGATAACAATATCAATTTTATTGTTGTATTCTCGCTCGGTACATCTTCCCACCGGATGCAAAAACGTCATGCCATTCTGGCTGTCTCTTATCGGCACAGTCGACGTCAAAACTACTTGATAGTACCATTTTTGAGACTATTGGTATCGATGACGAGAGTCAAAAGACAGCTTTAGTTTTTCCCAATGACACCACGTTATTGTAAAAGTAGAAGCCTCCCTTTTTGTTTGGAGCTGTGCTGCTATTTTAGCTTGTCCCTAGACCACTCACTGACTGACCCTTTATCCCATAAAGGAGGTATAAAGTTCGTTAGCTAGTATATTGGTTTCGTGGAGCCGAAACGATGTTCTCCTTAGATATTTTGCCACAGTCACTTGCTAGTTAATGGTCAAGTCACCCAAAATGGTGGAACGATATTAACCTCCAAATCAGGCAATTGGAGCGTCTTTATTCATAACATTGACATGTCATAGAAAAATGTATGTTGCCACGTTGTTGTTTAGAAAAATCCCCCTGATAGCCTTGTTCAACAGGGCGAGGTGTTCCATCAGCAACAGTTTGTAAATTTGGTCACGAAAGACACTGGGCAAATGCATTTACCCATTCCATCCACCTAAGAAGATTACCCTCCTGTTGAGATGCTTTTGAACTTGCGTTGTTTTACCTTTTGCGCGGTCGCGTTGATTTTATTATTCTGTGCGACAGGCCTCCAAATGGGCTTTTGATAATCACAGCTAAATGGCGGAACTGCTGAGGTTCAGTCAATAATGGAACAGGATGGTACTACCTCGATCAAAGTCCCATGCTGGCTGAATCGATGGGACAATGGCGATGGATGGGTACAAAGGGTTGAACACCCAGGATTAGAAGTGGAAAGTTACCTAAATGCTTGAGTTGCCTTGAGTTATTTATTTTTATGGTTCTTAATTTCATCCATGACTCTGTTGAACATTTGTGCCGCTGAACCGGTCTGACTATCACAATAAATTTCTTGGATATCGCTCGCGATGCGGTAGATTGTCCGGAGCAAAAACGCAGTTTGGTTTGATTGGATTAAAATATCCTGAACCGACTATGTGGACCACTTGAGCCATGTAGTACACATGGTCGGAGATGAGTGGTCCCGTTGAACACTATGACAACGAAAATCCCCGGGCAATTTCTGAAACCTAAAATGTAGTAAAATTGGACGAACAGGTAAGCACGGCACAAACGCGTACAGCAAAATTCACTGGATCAGACAAGTCATGACTGTAAGTCATGGCTGATACAACAAGTGTTGCATTGTGTTTAGATATGTAAATAAAGTTATTAACTGCACAGGCACCCGAGAAAGTGCCCATCTTTTTCTTTCCATTATTCAAAAAACGGAGAGGAATTATGCTTCTGGTTAGACATTTTTCCAATAGGTTGCCGGCCCGTTGTCAGCACTATCTTATAGGGTCAAGTTTGACCCGACGGAATGGGTTCGGGTCTTCAAGTCGATGACAAATCGATTTTCACGTAAAAACGTTTGCGACATTTTGACGTAGTCAACACGTAGCCATTGAATAATAGCGTTAAATTACATAGTAAATGCTAATTCGATTTGTTTTTTGGCTGACTGTTCTTTGGACTATCTTTCATGCGATAACCTCAGGTCGTGCGGTCATCCGGTCATCCCTACACTCGCAAAGCACCAGACTCGATTTGCACCATTATCAGATAGTAAGAGTGGTTTACATCCTACGAGGCACACGGGGTTTCAGCTAAGGCTTACCAACTGAAAGTTGTGTTACCAACATAGCATCAGTAACTGTCCAGATCAATCATAATTACCAAGGTACGTTTGTTCGGATGACGTCCCCAATAACAGTGACCAGTGCCGTATATAACGACAAGCCGAGTACATGTACTTTAATTGGCGTAATTCAAAGATTAAGTTTGATAGGCTTTTGAGATGAAAGAGGTGTGCGAAATGATTGGATTTCATTTTGATGTGTGGTTTGCCGGTTGACACTAACAAAGACATTCAGTCTGCTTTCGGTGACATAAATTTAAGTTTCGTGCTGCATTAATCATCTATAGCTGACAGTCTATTTCATAATTGCATACGACGTCCTTAGGTAATGAATGAGAAGCAGCCTGCTGTAGATAATCAGCGAGGCCTAAGGCAGTCAGTCTACAACTGGTCTTTGGCCCAGATTTTGGTTGCGAAATGGACCATTTCTTGTCGAAGTACTTTCTTGCACAGAAAGATAGGAAATCTGGAGCTGCACATTCTGTTCTTATAATCTTTAACTACCCACTGAGGTCCATCCTCATTTGGTCAAAAGGTTATCCGCATGGATGAGAAGTCCAAATATTTGCACACGGCCTATTTTATGGCACCTACTTGTGAATGTCAGCAGTAGAACATCTGACAGCACTTTTCTCATCCATAGTTGATCTCTTATCTATTGAAACGTTGACAAATTATCTCAGCTTGCTGGAATGAACTACGTGGCTTGAACTACGAGGTTTTCCAGTTATGTTCGAGGGGATGACGAATCTAAGCACAATTTAGTTTCACGTGCGGACTTCGTTGCGTTTGCTTTACCAGCTGAGTTAGCAGATCGGACTGAAAAGAGTGTAGACATATTGCACATCTACCTCTAAACTATCCTCAGCCAAATCATACGGCCACGTGGTATCCACTATAAAGGACTTATCCGGCATGTGTATTCGATGGGCAGAAGCACCATGGACATGAAGCAATACTAATCGGAGTAAACTGAAGTGAATACCATTGGTGAAGCACAGTTTTTCACTTGCCGTTGACGTTAAACAGCTTAGAATAATGTAATTCGCTGACAGAAACACATCTCTTGCCTCAAGATCAAAAGGCATCACCCAGGTGATATACTTAGGCAATTTCAGAATTTTTTTTTCGATTAGGATGATCCGGAGTTTGTCGTGAAGAAAAAACGGAATTGTTTCACTCGGAAACAGCACGAATTCAAAAACAAATAATGATCGCCTCCCTGTTGACTGCAACATTTGACATTTTGGATAACTCGACATTGTAAAACCACGTGAAATGTGCAGACGCAGGCAATAATCTTAATCTGTCAGGCTAGACAGACAAACGCAGTTTTTGAATAGTTCCACGGACCCTAAATATTTAGTTATACTTACTGAATCACTCTTCCGTTTAGCAAATGCCAAATCTAATCACCTACATTGAACCATTAAGTCAACATTCGAAGAATGTGATGCCGTGGACGAATTTCCATTGTTGATCGATATAAATGTATTCCTGCGGAGAAATAAATCGCAGTATGAAAAAACAGAAAAATTCAGCATGTAAGAATGCTCGCATCCGGCATTTTTCGGACCCTGTGGCTTTCTTTGAGGGAATATAATTTAACAGTACTGTTAGTTTTGTCACTCATTCCGAACTTTGTGATCTACCCAAAATCAGCCAACAAATCTTGGAGTATGGTCTAGATGGTAAGACAGATTGAACATGAGTGTGCAACTGCGAAATATTTTACCTGCTAGTGAAACTTTAGTGCACAAAATTTTCAGTGCAGAGTTCAAACCTCGATTCCCGCAAATTTATGCAATCGATATGCCACAGTAATGAACGGCCATGTGAAGTTGGATTTCATTGGTTATCCATTAACAAACCAAATAAAGTAGTCGTATTGCATACTCTTATGGTTTCCAGTGGTGTGTTGGGTACTCGTATCACATGTTGCCTGCCACATGCTGCTTCCCACTCCTGAGTGTAGAGGGATTGGTGGACACATACACGCAAGGTGAGACCGGCTTGAATTCAGTGGGTCACTCAGAGGGCTACCTAATAAAGTCATTCTAGTTTTCGCCACTCAAGCGCAACCCGCTGAGAAGAAGGAACGTGAACACCGCGTAGGCTGTAGCACCCGTTTTATTTATAATGTCCAGTTTCTTTGATTAACTGCGCGATACAGTGGTCTGATCGACTACTCATTGATGAATATAATTGTCATTATCGCACAACTATTTTGGTTCCACCCTGTGCTGCCGTTATTACCAGACTGCCACATCACATTGTTCACTTACACAAGCTAGTAAAAACTTGGCTTCTCGCCTCGCCCACGTATACTGCATGCCCACATACCTGAAAATGTTTTTATTATTATGTGATTTCCGTTCGGTTTTTACAGAATGTAAGTTGCTTGACAACCAAACACCAGTTCAAATGGTTTTATGAGTAAGATAAATTTTGGTTGTTTTTACTTCTAACTCTGCGTTACATGTGATTTATGACACATGTGTAGGATTCAGGCACGTGAACGGATCGAGCTATGTGTTGGTGATTTGGAAAAAGGGCAAAACAAATAGGTGACTGTTGATCTAGGTTCTCTCATTTTCGGTTAACGTCCTACCACTCTATTACACCAAAAAATTTAATATGACCGAGAAAAACTGTTTGATGCAAAGTTGCAATCAACAATACAATCATTTACGAGCCAAGTGATTAAGATATCCTGATAGTTCCTGTTGCAGCAAGTACTCACCTGTACAAGCATTCTAGTATCTTCCGGGATAAATTCCAAACAACCGTCTGTATTCACCTAGTTCCAATTTTTCCGGAGAGATAGACAACAACCGTTTGGCGGTTACGGTGCCCAACAACTTTACCGGTTAAGAATAAAACGGTGTCCAAAAGGAAACATTCATCAAGTGGACGATAAAGACCAATCTATACTAGCCGGCAGTTCGGACTGTCTGCTAATCGGATTCGCTTTGATCTAACCGGTTGGACGTACGATTTGAAAAAAACTGGTCCCTATAAGTCACTAGTTGTTGTTTTTTGCTGTTATTCCTGTTGCTTCTATTTGTATTTGTGCCATTACCGCTATTGGGAAAAAATGTCAGTTGATCATTCATCATTTTGACACCTAGTGAAAAAGCCGACTAAACACCGTCGTGACATTGAAGTAAATCGGCGGAACATAAACAAATAAACAGCTAGATTGATGGGATAATAACAGTAAAAAGCAGTTCCCTTCCATTATCGAATGGGAATTAATGAAACGAACAAAGGTACATTTACGGCAACTTCGCGACAGGATTAAAAATTTAAGGTTCTCAATGGGATACCTTCGGGTTAACTTATCATTCGTCCAAAAGAACTGAGTAAATTTGCTAATTCTGTGCGAGACAATAACTATCGTTTCGTTCGTGGACACAAATTACGGAAATTTTGCTTCATTTCTTGCTTGGGATATGGAATATACACAAAGCTGAAAAATGTCATATATGGTTTATACATAATGATACATACGCAAGTGCATAGAATGCAGAGGATTTCACCTCACTCATCAGGTTCTCGTCGCTGGTCTTGGCATTTAAATTGTTAAACGCCCCCGCGCCGCGCAAGATGATATTGTCAATGTGCGTAAGCAGTTGATGTAAATCTCAGATACGTATATGCTTTTTCTTTTATCAATATTGACTTAGTACCCTCTAAAATGTACATTCATTTCATACGGTAAGCCCCATTTGGCTAGCTCGGTACCAGCCCTTAATTTATAACTTTCTCTACTTCTACGGTTGTTTTGCTGTTTATTAACACTAGTTGAACCAACTTTGGTTTCCACGAGATGTCACAGGTTCATTTCAGTGGAAATGAAAGCACGTAGTTCGGACGGCATTGTGGTTCGGATTTTTTCTTACCATCTCTGGGCGGGCCGGACAGTTTAAAGTGAATCTATATTTGTTTCCCGTAATAAACTCATATGCATGCTTAATGCTGAGCTTACATAATTCCAAAAATGAGGGTTTTCTAATCCCTTTCACAACAATAATTCAAGTAGAACAGGATTGGGGGAATTCACTTCGCAATAGAGTAGATGAATCGCGATCATCGGGTATATACTACTTACTAACTGTTGCCATAGTTTATTCGCCGCTTGTCCTAATCCTCAATGGAAATTTTCGAGTTCATTTCCAGTTATTAGGGTTGACTACT
Source organism: Fasciolopsis buskii (assembly GCA_008360955.1). NCBI lineage: Eukaryota > Metazoa > Platyhelminthes > Trematoda > Plagiorchiida > Fasciolidae > Fasciolopsis > Fasciolopsis buskii. The sequence continues at coordinate 205,169 of LUCM01008245.1, read as the reverse complement.
TCTAATAGGCGATTGTCCCCCGTCCCACTGACTATCGCTTCACATTTCGTCTGCGTGCATTCCGTCGTGAAAACACGCTTTCGACGATTGTCCCAAACAGGCATTATATCATCTGTACTGAGATTTGGCTTCGAATGGCCCAGGTCGAATTTCCCGGATTTGCAAATTTTGCGATATCAACGCACTGCGATCAACTCGATCAAGACGAATAGTGATTCAAGTGTTGCTAGGGAATTTGACTAAAAATATCAGAAAAATTGTTCCATAGAACGATAATGTGTAGACTGCATTTTTTCTGACGACTCCAATGTTTCAACCAAAGGGGGGGGGTTGCTGTTAAATCACAAGTCGGCACTTTTGTCTCGAAACTTCTTGTAATGGTTTCATGTTTCTACAAACTCCATACACATTCGGTATGAACTTCTCCGGTTTTTTAATATCAACAAGCTGAAGTTAATGATAGTCATTAACTGGTTCGTTCTAACATTCATGTTTGACGAAAAATTATCATAGATTCCGACGTCAGAAGTTTTACGAAATTATACCAAATTTCCGTGGATTCCCATTACCAAACCAAACACGCACACCAAACATAACACTTTATCGTTTCCTCGATTCGAGATAATTCAACTGGGTAAGATTATCACTTGGTGAATTAAGCTGTTTTCGGGTAATAACAAATAAAAATCCAACGACACAACAGCGTAGCAGATTTCTGCCTTTTGAATAACGATATATTTGCAGTTCTCATTCACATCGTTTTCTGGCACATTCACTATGACATTTTAATTGTCTCCCTCAGTCTCTCCTATGCTATCACTACAAGACTGACGCATGCTATTAGGAAGCTTGTCGGTCAACCTTCTTTGACCGTTTTTCCACTCTCGTGTTGTTCAGCATTTCCACGGTCGAATGATCGTGACGGATGTGGCAATACCCGATTGGAAACGTAGTTATCTCAACCACCAATTTGGTTTGAATAATGATGAGCCTCTAACTGGAGAAAAATAACATTCGACATGAACTTGCCGGACGAATGGATTTCAGTACGGAGACTTTGGCATCGCCAGTTAGACATTAGATAAAATGACTCCGGATCTGTGTCATCTCACCCTTCCGTTCTATCCTTTTCCTTTTTGTTTCTATAGACTTGGTTTGTTTCACCGTACAGTCCACATCGAACAAATCATTTAATTTAGCCCGTATAAATAGGAGTAAACAAATGTGAAGAAACTCGAGAGGATAAATTCGATCAGCTGGTATTTTGTCAGTAAATCTCAATGCTGGCACGGGGCATTCTCATCCAAAACTATCTTTCGGCAATCCTAGTTCGTAATTTATGTTTCCGTACGATTTAGTTTGTCTATGTAAATAGGCAGGTAATTTTTAACTGATAATTGAAAAAGGTGTAGAAAAATGGAAACCTGTCTACGGATTTTGTTTTGGTGAACAGCCACTGAAATTGTATCTCTTATGGTCCTACGGATGCTTGGACGTGAAGTTGATAATGAACTGTGTATGGAACATGCAATCTCCGCAGGTTACCTGACTTGCCTATCAAAAACGTTTGTTATTAAGACTTGGAATTTTCCCGTCACTTGACGTGAGACACAAGCATTCTGTTGCTGCATAACATCGAAAGTAATCTAGTCTAAGCAGTTTAAAAATCGCTACTATTGCAACTGGTGGTAGTAATGCTACCACTAATACTAATAATACTGATAACAGTACTTTGGAGCGCAGGCTGTATGCTGCCATATTGATTGCGTATACCCGTGTACTTCGCGCTGCTGATCAGGCGCAATAGGCGTCGGTTTGTAAAAATTTTTCACACTGGATATTGCTGATCAGGAGACTTTTTTTCAAATTACATTTCGCTCCCCGCATGTTGCGGTTGTTTGTTGCGGGCCAAACAGTGGAGATGTGGTAAACGATAGAATTCAAATGCCACATTTCTGGTCGCTTATTCGTCGCCAGTTTAAACTGATTTTAGAATTAGTAATTCAAAAATTTACAAAGCTTTTCAGCTTTAGAAGTATAAGACGATACCAAACCTATTTCATCTACGATGGTTTTGAACGAAGCCGGATCCTTAGTTTGGTGAAAGATAAATCAACCAGCAATCTTCCTGTGCAGATCAATAATGAAAGGTGACCTTTAAATGATATGTGCTTCACGCATGTTTGGCTTTGCTAAACTGAAATTCTATCGTTTTTAATTGCACTTCAGTCAAACAGTTCACAACTTACATTAGTATTCTTAGCGTGTCACAGAGTCAAATGTGTGAGTTCCTCAGATGCCGAATTGAACTGTGCTGACCGGAATCATAGTATCTTAGACTGACAACGTTCCTTCGCTAAACAATAAACGCGCAAGTACGGAAAGCAATTATGTGCCGCGAATTAGCCGTTTTAAAAATCAGAAAGAAATGTTTAGTTAAAAATGCGATCATTCCCGCGTGGATGTAATGTTACGATGGTTACCATTCAACGGCTTTGAGAGATTTGATTGTCTATTAGATTGGTCTGGATTAAGACTATTTCTTTTCCATCTCTTTAATTATTTTATTAGCGAAATAACACCATTTTCTGAAAGGGTATCGTGGCTAACAATTAGATGCCAAGTGGGAAAATTGATCGGCAGTGGGAGGATTCGAACCCACGACCTTCACGTCCATGCACCATGATCTTATCTGCGAGTCCACCGCCTGTCCCTATTTAGCCGATTCTAAAAATTTCAGAAAGTTACCGCTTTCAGAAATAAGTAAAGCCAAGGAGGTATGATCCTCAGAATTTAGATGCATAGTACCTTAAACATTTTGGTCGAAATAAGCAGCGCACTTTGGAGTGTCTCAGGAATGTCAGACCGACTGAAATGGCGGATTAAAACATTCTCGTAGGCCATCTACCTCCTGATTCCTTATACCATATTGACTGAAATTAGAGAAAACGTATAAGTTTTCAGACATTGCTTGGTTGTCCGAGAATATCTGGGATGAACATTTGGAATGTCAGGGTTCCAACGCTGGTTCTCTTTTATGTCGTTGGCTTCGCCGTTACGGTTGTCCTCATCAAATTTATTTCTGTCGTTATTCCTTCCCATCCTGATGTCGCATGAAACCGCGTTTACGCCAGAACACAAGGAGTAATCCAGAAGCAACATTAGAAGTAATATTTTGAACAATTCAATGTTCGATAAGTTTTTCATTTTGGTGAATTACAACTGCAGTCTTGTACTAACCGATTTCTCTTGATGGTTCCTTATGTAAGCCGCTATAGTGTTTCCATTTGTGTGTATATATGCTGCGTATTTCTGGCCCGGACTTGTGAAGTTCGGCTCATACGACGCCACGATACTCGTTTTGCTGTGGATCAGAATGCTTGCACTTCCCTTCAAACTCTTGTTAGCCCTGTGTACGTTGTAATATTAATAGTCCTTGTATTTCACGTATTTGTCGTTCTATATCATCGTGCTGAAAAATGGATCATGGTCTGTTACCAGCTGATTGGTGAGCGTGAGATCGATGAGAGATAAATTCTTACTCTGCAGTGGTGATTCCATAATCGCAGCCTATTTGCTTCGAAAGACCGATTTGTGTTGGTAACACATTAAGGAGCTTCACAATTATTCAGTCGCGGAGCGATTAAAATGTTTTTTACTCCGAATCGTCTAGAATAATGAGGAACTGGGTCGCGATCACGAGGTTATCTGATCGTTGCAAGAACTGGCGGTAGAGTGACGATGCCGCAATCTCGCTCCGAGAAATTACCTATTGAGTCCGATTGGTAAGTTATACGCAGTTTCTAACTTCAATAGTTTATGCTGGATTTTGACCCGATGAATTGCTTAGCAAAAGGACCATCCCAAATTTTTGTTCACAGTCTTAGCGCACCGCAAAACCGGAATTGTCAGTTCTAGAGAAATCGAATTAAACTGAATTAACCCAAGTAATGATTCACATTTAAATTTTACAAATGATGAATTTTGCGCTACTGAAAACGCATAAAACTGGGAAAAAAATATTAGCCATATTATTCAAGATATAAATGAGAAATTCGAAAATCAAATATTTCAAAAATTGTTTCATCTTTGTGCAATGCCGAGTTAATCAGGGTTCATCTGGTCTGAACGAAGTTAACTAAACTCGTGGGTTTGTATGGCTGAAGACTACAGTTGGATAGATTTCGGAAAATTATTGATTTTCGAAATCAGTACAAATAAAAGCAATCACGGATGCCATCAAAGCGAATAATGCAATGGAAACTTTGAGTAGAAATGGAATTTTTCAACCTAAGTTCCCACACAGTTAGCATAGGGCCTGTTTAGTGTCACGCGGATCCAAGTGTGAAAATTTCTTGGTACCATAGAGGATCGAAACCATGGTTGTGCGGTGTGTTCGTATATTACAAGACTTCCATAAGCGAACTGGAGTGGCCAACAAAATTTATCGTTTGGATCTATTTATTATCGCATTTTCCTTTGATGTTATGAATGTTGCCTTTGTTGTTATTTTTATCGATGGTTGTTTTTGTTGCCGACGTTATTATTATTATTATTGCTAATTCTTGTTACAAGATCCTGTCAAAACAGGCTAAATTTCAAATAATTCCCTGTTCCCTTACTAATGCATCCACGCACCTGTTATTGTTTGCGTACAAAATCGTGGCACGATAGTTCAGCCATCCGCACCAGGGGCTACATCGATAGCCTTAAGTGCTTCTTCAATTAATGAATTGTTTGATCAGGTTTTGGGTTTAGTTAATTATACGGGCAGTTATGATACCGTAATTGGATTTTGACTTTTTCTTGACTGGCATCTGACACAGAATTCTGCTGTTTGCATTTATAATTATTAACAATGCTGAATAATAGAGAGTTTGATGAGATATGTGGATCACCATGATTTCTATCAACCTGGACCATTTTCTACCATGACAAGGTTGCGTTCTCCCTGCCAAGGGAAGTTGTAGCTCTTTAGTCACTCACGAAATTCTCTTCATGCGCATTTTCTCGGATGCCAACGGTCATGCAGCATGCTTATTTCATAGCATGTTTCACTTCAAAAGGCGCTGCGCAAACAAATTTCTTGTTAACGATAATCATCCTGGAACTAGAACTTACGTGTGTTTCACGCTTTTCGCATTTTTTTATCTTTCTTAACAAACAATAACAGATATTCACGGTTTGATCAATATGACATCCGACATCCCGGAGGGAATTAAGTGTTTTATTGTTGTACACATTCATCATCTTAGAATTGAAAATGCCAGACTGCTTTCGCACTTCCCGGGTACTACGTTTTGAACGGGCGATTGAAGAAATTCATCTCATGGACGATTTCTGTTTTATGTCGTTTTGTGTTTTACTTCCTTGAAATCGGAAACGTCTATAGGATGGTGGTTAATCACAGTTGGTCTTTTGTTCCACTTTCCCCTATTGGCAGTTATTGTTAACAAATGTTCGCAAACCTAAGGTAACACAAATTCCCACCTCATCATCGTATGACATTTTTCAAACATTAGTCCACATGCAATTCCGACAGGTCTCTAAGGCAAACCATTATCACCAGGGACGTTTGGGAAAACAGATGATATTATTAGGCTGAGGACTAAATTACTCCTATACCTCTATCATTTAGCGGAGCTTTCATGTCGACCAAAAATATTTATTTTTATTCATTTGACATTGTTCTGTCTTCGGGTGTTCACCTATTTACTTCGGACGGAAAGTAGATGCTTCGAGCAATGGAAAGCATGATTTTCAACACTTCAGTTTTGTCAACTGCAGAGGTTAACGAACTGCGAAGACAACGTGAGGTATGTGAGCCGGGTAAAAAACGTCAAATAAATACTGAAACTACACTAGTGGAAAATTATTAATTTGGCTCACATGATACAGCTTACATTGAACAGTCCTGCAAAATCAAAAGAGGGAAGTTAATTAAGTAGCTATTTTGAGTAAAATGGTAAAATGGAAATAAACGAGCAACTACCAACGGTCCCATTGCTTGACATGAGAAACGCAAAATCCACATTCGCCCATCCGAGGACCTGACTGCAAATAGTGAAACGAGACGTTTTAGCGTTTCATTTATCGAAATCTCATCTCGTACCGAGAACAGCTCTACTTCAGCTAATGTATCACCCGGGAAATTGCCATGAGGCATTATGACTAACATTCCTTGTCTGTACAGGGCAGACGAAATAACGAGTCCAGACTACTTAAGGGGGCATAGATGTCGACTAAGATTCCCACGCTCGATACGTGGCCAGTTTCAGTAGCATTAGAAACATCCAGCTCCTGAAAGTGCTTGCATTGTGAGTCAGATATACTAATTTTTGTGTATACTCTATGACAGTCTAGTGTTGCATCACCTTTAAGAACAACACAGAGAAGAAGAATGTGACTGATGTGTATGAGTGGAACTCTTTTCACTCTTCGGTTTCAGACCTATTGCTTGGAAATAGGTCTTTCTTTTAAGGTTAGCATTTTGGATAACTTTCAGAGTTAAGTTAGAATGAATGCCTGGAAATTTTTTGTTATGTTTGGAGTTCAGGATTACGATTTGTGATCTTAGGTTAGATTTAGAACTTTGCATTTGTTTTTGCCGTTAATTTTACAACAGGTTATTAATAGCACAACCTAAGTTACTGGGTCTAATCACAGTTATTGATGGTCAGTAAAACAATAATATTTCAATTAACCCCAACTATTTCAACAATTTTCGTTCTCATTTTTGATGCATTATTCGCATCTGGGTAAGTGTATTACTTCGCTTTAACCTGGGCCTATCGCGTCCGCAGGAACCCAGTGCCTACCTCTCCACTTCCAAATATGAGTAGTAGACGGTGAGAATAATGGGGCAAATAACTCATTTCACTATTGGGAAACCGCATAGGCATTGCGAATCCTTTTATGTCAGTTACCATTGATTGCAATGAAGTCGTTGACATCTATATGTCGTTTGTAAAGTGTTCTTCTTATTTGGATGGCTCAATGAGATATCACCTTTACTTAAGGGTTCACTGACTTAAGCACCTGCCAGCCCTCTTGCAAAAACAGCGACGCAGGTTGTCATATCATGAAGGTTGAAGTTCAGCCGACCGGTGAAAGCCAATCTACATCCATTGCCAATTGTCACGTTAGTTTCACAATCACTTGTAGCTGGCCCGCGTTTCACAATGGGCAGGATGGATAGAACTACTGATGATTACTAACATATCAGACAAGGTATTCCCATTATTGTTAGAGGTTATCTGGACTTTCATGCTACATGATTAATCATTATCTCCACTTAGCATGGTGTGAACTCAAAATACTTATGGGACATTTGGCAACACATTACAAGCAGTACCGACGAAACAGGACCCTTATGGTTGTAGTGTAATATCTAAACCTTCAAGCGGTGTTCACGTGCTATGTGTGGGTTTGTGGATCCTTTCTGGAAGCGTGTATATTATGTCATGACGTTGAAAGCGTAAAAATTCCGGCAAGGAATTTACATAACCTGATTATTTCTTATCGAAGGTAAAAACAACAACACAATTGCAGTTGCTAATATTTTCAAACGTAATTTATTCGAGTAAACCTTGGTTACAGTTTGGTCCGATCCCAATTAGTCACCAGTTGGAAATTTCGGTAGATCTTGACGATGGTAGTCTTTCGACCTTACAGGTGAACATGCCAACCTTCCTGCTTCGACATTAAGGAAAACTTTTTAAATACACCAGTTTGGTTAATTTACCAGAATAAGACCAACGAGGCCCAACTATTAAGTTAGGATGGTAGAAACAACAAAATCCAGTGCAAACATTCAGCATACTCTGGTTTTCAGAAAATTCCATTTTTAACACCTCGATGTACACAAAACCGATCAGCACCATCTGTGTTGCTGGAAAATAACGAGCACATTCCGCATGTGTGTGTACCTCCAAATGCCTTGGAATGGTCGGGGCCGATGTGTCATAATCCGATTTGGCCATTGGTCCTGAATGTCTATCAAAAAGCTTTTAAAAGCCCGTGCTTCTCAAAAGCTTCCGTGAGGATCGCCTAATGATAGGAGAGGCGATCCCACTAAAGTCAAACGGCAAAGGAGAATGCTCATCTAAGTCCACCAGATCGACTAATCTCGATCGATCGAAAGATGATGGCTAAGCTCTGATTCCAAACCAAACATGGACGGCGTGCAAGGCATGCGACTATGTGATCATCGACCTCTTTGGCGGACGGGTGTACTGAGCGCCCAGACTGTCTGGTCATATCCGAAGGGTTCATGAAAGAAACAAACAGGGAGGGGGGAGTTCTCAAGTGTTCTTACTACTTTGTAAGTTGCACCGCCCAGTCAAAGAGTGGGAATAATTCTCTCTATGTCAACTATCTATTTCGGTTTGACCAAGTGGTTGGTGTCCAGCACACTGGCAAACTATGGATCACAATGGGTTACAGATAGAGGGCCCCTGCAGGCCTTGCACATGTGTGGCGAAAACTGCCCGTTGTTCCTCCACTTACTTCATTTTCAAACATTATATAGACTGTCTGGAGGGGTTGCCGTGGGTTCTCCACAGTACCAGTCATGGCCACACGTTAATTAGACTCTACTGAATCCTTCGCATTGTCATCACTTCACTAAGCACTGTGCATTTACCTAAGATACGTTGAAAACACATTTGTGATATTGAAGTCGCGAAGCAAGGAAGACCTCCTCCGTCGCGTGACCAATAAGTGCGGCTCGATTTACTTTACAATGGAGTCGGAAGACAGGGGATGGATAGTAAATTTTCTGGATTGTTATCTAAGAGTAAATGCCACACAAACCTTCACCATAAGTATGGACAGGAAATCCATGCGCACTTACATTGCACACAACATGCACTCATTTCTGCCCTATCCAATAGAGTTGACAAACTCTATAGCAACAGGACGAGGCGTGATCAGGAAACCCGTTGACTGAACAGCATGCTTCAAGATAACCACTGTCCATCATAACTAGCGCGACACGAACCAAATACGGACAAATCCACAGACGCGAAAAGAAGAACGGTTGGCTTCTATGGACATACCACCCAGATCAGGCAAATTGGAGGCTATCAGAAAAATCCTCAACGACTACAAAATCTCCACTTTTTTCCGCAGAAATTGACCAAACCAAAAGAATCCGTACACATCGAATCATAACAACTGGATTTACAAGATCAGTTGCAAGGAATCCTCAGCAGAATACGGCGGGCTGACTTGTAGACAGTTAAAGGTTAGAATCGTGGAGCATAAATGAAAGGAGAAGTCACGACCAACTGACGGAATTGCTTTATCCAAGCTAGAGCGCGACTCGGCAATCGCGCATCACTCTATAGCCGAAAGCCATACAATAGACCACGGAGACTCAAAAATTCCTCAAAGTAGCTTCTCAACCTAGATTGAAATCTTCTACGCAGAAGCCTTGCACGTCAGCGTCCACACGATATGCATTAACAGGAACGACAGAGTACGAATTCACATCCTTTGGACCGGTTAATCGTCGTTGGCAAATAAAACATCCTGACAATCAGGTGTTGACGCTGACAACGGGAACAGAGACTCAGTCTCCCAACCCCAATCCTCACCCCCTACAGCCTAGCTTAAGAAATGACACCTACCCACCAGCTTGATCTAACACACATTGATACGTGCACACTCAACTACATGTGAACGGTAAGAACATTTCATAAATCCACACGCACAAACAACTTTGTGATACCAGTTGACACAACTACTACTTCGGATCATTTGATTGAGAAAGGTTCCCGAAGGTAGCCGAAACGTCGGCCAATTACACATTCTACCGACAACGCTGTTAATGAGTTTTGAGCAGTTGCATACATAAATTCATCACATTTCACATCGACTTTTCCTTAAATTCTGAATCTCGTTTGGTCCAGATTCATTGGCATTCACTTTTCATCCGAACTGGAACAAAGGAATGATTCCCCCTTACCTTTTTTCTTATATTGGTCTTATTTATGCTTCATATCACTCAGATGATATCAGAAGGGCTTGTCAGCCAGTCCTCATATAATCCAGCCTTACATTGGGAGGGGTCATTATACAAAATCAAAGCCATCTTGAACTCTTGGTATGGGCTCGCAGTATTGGCATACATTCCTTAGTCCTGATTCCGGTGGAATTCAGACTGTAAACCAACTTGTGCAGTATGTATACTTATGTACACACAAAACGTACGCCCATGACTTGCAGTTGTAAAATTATATATGCCCAGCCGGTGCAAGTGGACCAGTGTCTTCAGGTAAACAAAAGACAAGCTGTCGTGAGCACGAAGGGTGACTGAAAGTCATATGAATCGCAAGCAACGCACACTCAAAGGAAATTCAATGAGATTTACGCCAGTTCAAATAGCTGAACCTCATGGCTCCAGGACACGCACGACCCCGAGAGGCATCGACTGTTCGGTGGCAGCCTGGTTAAAATTGTATTCACAAGGTCAGCCTTGTTTCAATCACAAAGGTTTCAAGCTTTTTTGATATTAAACACGCCCGTTTGTTTTTGCTATTACTGTGGTAGCTTTCTGCCATAATCCAAAAGCGTCAGTCGCATAGGTAGAAACCCATCGTAAGTGATATTCACAACTTTTGTGCTATCTTTGTATTAGATCCAAACCGCGTACTCCACATCGAGTAGAATGAAGTGCTTAATGTCATTCTCATTCATCTTTGTCCTGCAAGTAAACTGCAAGAGATTTACTGTTTTATCTGCCGTTATTACACCCAAGGTTTTCAATGTTTCCTTGGGATACGAGACTCAGTCCAGCTCAACCAGCAGTTCAAAATCCCAAAATTTGGTTCACCAAAAGAAGAAAAATGGTAAGCGAAAATGACCAACTGTCGGCAACTGTACCTAGGTGCGTGTTATTTATTACTTTAGTCGTTGTACGCTAGAAAGGTAGTACATAATTCGGGACTGTTTGACAAAAGATCCTGGTCTCGATTGACACAGTCCCTTACATAGTGTTGCCCTGTCACTTTGATTCTAACCAGCATAATCTATGTCCACACAAATGGTCTCCAAAAAGTGACACCTCATGTAGTTGTTTCTGTTCAGTGGTTCATATCTTTGATTTACGATACACGTTTTTATCTATTTCTCGTCGGTGGTAAGAAGCGAATAAAAGGGACTGACGTCCCCTGTGGAAAACTGCAGAAAACCACCCGGGGCTTGTACTATTTATTATGTTAGATTGGTAGATTTAGGGTGAATATTCACTGAAATTTACAATCTATCCAATAGATGCCTTTCTTTGACTGTTTCGCTTTGCAAAATTCCCGGATGAAACAGCAAAAACACGGCTGTATGCAAAACTTTTGTTGCTTAGATTTCACTGGGTCACTGGTTGCGTAACCTTTATTTCAACCGACGGCCAGGGAAGACCGGGATATTCTACGTTATTTGTGGACGTACACCGGGGGATTATTCAACAGAACTACAATTACATCAGCCATGGACATTTGACAATTAACGTTCCTTGTTCGCTGTTTACCTAGGCTGCACTGGTCTTCTGATCAGGCAAATAATGTGGAGTTATTGTATGCCTTCAGACAGTCATCTTGTGGTTGGGTCCACGTAACTTGCCTCCTAGATGCATAAGCATCCACAGTAAGCGCTAGAATCTCCGGAAAATTTGTCTTAGGTCTATAAAAGAAGACCTAGTCAAGACCTGAGCAAAACTCGCGGTTCAGCAACAAATTACATTCTGTTGGATGCCACCTAGAAAGACCTATTTATCGTATCTTCTATGGTGTCTCCTTTAAAAAAGGCAAACAGACGCATGTCTTCTTTTCTAGATATTTGAGGACTGGGTTTATTTCTGTTCATTTTCATGCTCTTCTAGAGGAAGCATTCAAAGTACAAGTCCCGCATAAATATTTGTCTCACTCGCATTACTTCATCTTATGCTGTGTTTGCGATCCACATCATGACGGCTCTGTTTTTTGGGCATTTGGAAAAGTTTTTTTCTGATTTGTTGGAACAAAACTTTAGTAGTACACAAATTACACTGCCTTTGCTTTCTTCTGATAAACTAAATAATCGTTGGACCTAGCTACCTTGACAACTTGACAAAAATGCACCTATGAGTAACAGGCCATTTAAGGATCCCAATTCCAAAGTAAATTTTGTTTTCTCAGGTTTTGTTTAACAGTTCATTGTGGAGTCGGATACTTATATAATTATCGCTCACCTAGCACTGATAAAAGTCAGTTTTCCGGTTTGTTCCGGTGGCTCATTGTTCTCCAGTTTTACCATGAACATATACACTGCTACCTACTGCTATTTCATCTTTTCGAAAGCAGCCAAACTCATCAAAATGTAAATTATTGTCACATCTGTACGTGAAAATCTCTTAGTCCATGTGCCAACAGTCTAACAGATGATCCTGAAATTTATAAGTAATTTTTTGGGTAATCAATCGTTTCTTTTTGACAGACATTTGTAGACATGGAACATACCTGGAGTGAATATATCCGTCTGTCGGGTGCACTGATAAGATCAGTCACATCTGCTAGTTTTAATGCATTGCGCAGAATGAATTTCCTAATCTGTTCATTCTGCCAAGTTGTGCTATGGTTAATTGACCAAGCTGTGAATTGGACGCAATGGTATCCCTTCCTCGTGTGCTTGAGGTAGACCATAAAACCACGGAAAAAGTGGTCGGATTTCTTCTAAAGTAGTGGCGTTGACTATTCCGTCTTATTTAGTCATCCGATTGCTTGGTACAGTGACCCTTTTTTCTTTATGTCTTCATCATTTTGCTGATCTAATTGTACCTACTGAGAGCAACTACCTGGCGAGTTTGTCTAGTTTTGTGCAAACGATATCTTCAATCTTTTTCAAATTTCCTTTCGTAACGAATTCCTTAGCAAGAAGTTAGTCGTTTCGTACCTGACACGCGATACTGATGGCAAGACTGCATCGAATAGCTCCTTAGTTTTTACCAAAAGTGAAGATGACAGTGACAAGTCTTCAAGTTAACCGTCCAGTGTGGACCTGTAGATCCGTAAAATTCCCTACATTCGTGCGGATTTGGTCAAAACCATTCGGAACTACTATCACATGCACTTCCAAACATTCCGATCGTTTTTGTATTGATCTTCAGTCTGCAAAATGTGGTACGCTTGGCAGGTCTTGTGAAAATCAGATTTGTTCCTATCCAATACCAAACATTTTTGGAACAAATTCGATTAATTCCAATACAAATGTAAGATGATACAGCACATTGTGTGGTTATTTAGCGGAGTTTTGTGGAGAACAAATTTCGGGCGCGCATGTAACGTTAATGGTGTATCTTTGTCCAGAAATCCGGCACAAAAATGTGTCCATACAACTCTGGGTTGCTTCGAGGTTCTTTTCGAGAGAAATTTGCTTGTCCACTTTGTTCTCAGTGATTTGACTTTATTTACAACTAAATATATTTATTTAGGCCAAAAATTCCTTTCTTTGTCGATGAGAAATCGAAATGCTACAAAACCGGTTGGATATTTCCAGTTGCAAAGCACCGTAACCGAGGTTGTTTGCTTCGTGCATTTTAGTGATTATTTTTTGTAGGCAAAATGTTTTGGCTTTCACGTTTACAATGCAAATTATGTACAACATTTATCCGGATTGGTTAAAAGAAAGACTTGCTTTGTTTAGAAGTTCTGAAAAGACCAAATCACGGAATTGGGAGTGGTTTCAGCTTGACAGTAATACAAATATTGGTACTAATACTAATTGCAGTGGTAAATTGTTATCAATCTGTCTAGAACACGACTCATTAACCTGAATGTGTCGAGTTCCAATGCCCTCATGACCGATGAAATCCCATAAGTGGCAACCCCTCTAGTTCCCGCCACTCTTTTCTTAAAAATGGTGTGAATAGTGATTTCGTGGGTAAGAAGATGGAACGATAGAGAATTTTTAAAAAATAAAAGATGAAGTGAGTGACAAATGGTCGGATATTACAGAATATAATTTACCATCCGGTATTCGCACTGAAATCAATCTTGCGAAACCGTGGAAGCACCATACTTTTGTTTCATTCTTGTTTGGAACCACCAGCAGCGCGCATCTATTGCGCCCGAACCCCGAACTACCTCCCAGCGGTTTGCTCAGACTCACTACACGATGCAGCATCTGTATTCCGCTGATATTAAGGCTCCGCTCACGTGTCGCCGTTTGGGGCGCAGTAGACATGCACCGCTGCTAGTTCTTATCAGCGATGAAACAGTTGCACAATGCTACCCTGGTTTTGTAACGGTGGCTTAAATGTGCACATGGCACGATGCGTAACAACAATAATCTCTAATTCCATAACTTTACAAGTGTTTCTAGAACCAAACCTTGGTTGGTTATAAATCTACCGAATGAGGAAGTACCGGGCAGTGGTTAGATTTGAGCTGCCTCGACCTGTCGATACCCTTCTCCCATTCTCACAGTGGAGTAGACCTCGAACTCCCAAAGCACTTTTTCCATACAATCATTCATTCTTGTTCATAAATGTATTTTGAGTGCAGATAGAATCAAGTAAACTGCTAAGGAAACCCAACCTCGACTTGTCAGCCGTGGCTAGCACAATTTGACCATCTTATTCAAGAAATTCTGCGTATGCCTGGGATGAATTTCTGGTAAACCTTAGCGGAACCAAGGCCAAGTAAGGGCGTGTGATCCCATTCAAATTGGAGTGGTCCACGTGCCCTGATAAAATACTTACTGCTAACCAGATTATTGCTGTGAACGAATTGGCATGCTCGTTTTACCAGAGCAGTTTGGTTAACGTTCACCATGTTAGTTTGTTTACGGCTAGTTGGTATTGCATCGAAAAATTTTCTATGATGTAAATTATGCAAACAAGCTGGAGGTCAAATGCGAATTTCTAATATTATGGCTGACACACATTTGGCTGTGATACTCATTAGGACATGTAAGCGTTGACGACGTACTACGCCCCGACTCCAGTTGGTTTAATCTGCTTTAACCTTTTCCAGGCACATCAAATACTCGTTCCGTGTAGCGACATACCAAAGAATGGGATGGATAATGCATCATAGAATATGAAATAAAAGAAAAATGTGTGACCAACAGCCTACCTCTAACACTGGGTATTGATAAATATCGTTTGCTTTCAGGTTGTAATTTGAACTAAAAGTTACGTTGAAAATAACGTTTTACTCTCTTTGTTACCCCTCCGCAATCGTGGTTGAACATATTGCTCACTTGTATCGGATTAGAATAAGGGACCAAAATGATATCGATAAATAGGATCCCGCAGGCTTATTGGATTTTCGAAACATGTCACGTGGTAAACTGGTTAACTCCCACGGGATTTGGACGCACACATTAGTATAATTCACAAAGCAATGAAATGGAGCTTTCTTCTAGCAACTACTCGGCAGCGGTGCTCCCAAAGTTTTCAGGCATTAAAATGAATGTGGACAAATAGCCCGTTGAAGTCACCTAGGCACGCAGCATTCATTCTGTCCGAACCAGTGTTTTCTTCCATTTAAATCAGTAAAATCTTGTACCATTCATATTACATAGCCAATTCTAATGTGCTGTGAGATTCATTTGGGTTAGCAGATAGCTCCTGCGGCAGTAAATGAGCTCGGCTAGCGGCAGAAGAACAGACCAGTGCGCAAACTGTGAGGCCATATCCGAATTTAATTTCTTCGTTTCCTACATGAACACCGGTCAGGGCACAAGGCCCAGACAAAGTGGACTTTATTAGCAGCACAAACTGAAAAACTGCATGACATTTCCTTGATTTTTACGGACGTTTTGGATTTGATGCTAAAGCATGATTCATTCGGCTGTCATAGCACATTTCATTCTATTTCCACGACCTTGTCATCGATTAGTTTGACAACAAGTTTGCAAAGGTTTCATCGCCACGTGTGGAGGAACACCATCGGTGCGTGCACACGGTTGCGTTTAAATTTCATACTTTCGTGTTTTTGTCCATAGAATGGACACAGAGTGATTCCAACGATTGTGTCAGATTAAAACTGGGACACAATGCACTGATAACATCTGGCACAGTGAGAACAAACCTTTACTCAACGGTCTGCGGAAATGGGACGAAGGGACAATAGGAAATAACGCGGGTAAAAGGTCAATTGCTTGAGCTAGGTCAGTTGCTCAAAATCCATTCGGCGATAAATTCCACAAATGTAACGAGAGATTATGATACCAAATTGAATGGCATTGTGCGGTTTGACCAGTCTTCCCCAGACAAGTTAGCGTCTTCCAAAGGTCATCGAAAATAGGAAAAGACCAATGCAGAGAGGAGCAGCAAATGATGGTGGAAAGAACGGGGTACAAAATTCGATGTCGTATTGATCGAAAAGTGAGGAAAATGATCGCTTGTGTACTAACGAAAATTAACTACTAGAAAACAGCTGTCAGTGGAAACGCAATTTTAGTCAGGATGAAAGTGACATTTCGGATCAGGCTAATGGTCTTCAGGTATTGATTTGAATTGCTTGATCAGTCGAATGAAAAGCAAGAAAAATTGTTCTGTCGGTGCAAAATCCCTAGAACCTCCCCGATGGTGACCTCTCGATGCCATTAAAAATCATTACGGAAACTGTACTCATAGTCAGCTGGAAGTATGTTCCTTATATAGCATGAAAAGTGAGCTCATGACTGCATATTCCAGTGGTTTTCACTGTCCAAAGTAGTGGATGCATGTCATTGGCTGAATCTGATGAAAGCATCCCGAAGACTGGCTGATTGGATGGCAGTTGTGGAGGACAGGCAGTATGTTATTAGTCACCGGTACATATGAACGTAACGAGTGAAGTAAACTATTGGTCCAGGTTCGAACGCATCAACACTGGAATGCTTTGTGGGATATGCAAACCCTATATAGGTCGATCAAATGATAACTTATACATTGCTGATGGCACAGATTTAGTTAGATTTCCGACTCTCTGAGAAAACTCATGAAGACAAAAATCAAACTAACAGCCTTAAGCCATTCTAAGTCACGGCTACAAAATGTGAATTCTTTATATTAGCCCGTGAAAAGTCCAATAACCGAATATTCATATGCTGAAAATGGGAATAACAAAGCCTAGATAAAGTCAATTTTCCGGAATCAAAAGTACACATGGCACAGATCAGGCAAAACAAAATATCTATCGTTGAGCCCAAGGTTATTGAAAATCTCCAAGGTCAAAAGTGATAACAAGCTCCTACGTCAGCTCGGTATCCATACTACAAAGATCGTTAATGCAAATGTTTGTTAGCCGCTCGCAAGCACTAAAAACGTCACACGGATCGGTGATGCTTCATTGACAATCCCATGCCCTAGGAGTGAAACCACAGAAATACCATAAAAAGTTTTACACCCATCTATAATAGGATGTCTTTGCAGTGAATTTTCAATTTTTCCCCCAAAAAATAACGTGAAAAACAGCTTTGTTGAATATAAGCTGCTTAAGAAATGATTGCGCAATTAACGTGTATTTGTGATCTCAGTAAGCGCAGTTATTTTTATTTACAAATTCTCTCAGTCGCGGAAATTGGTTGCCACATTTGTGAGACATCCTGCGAACGTCTGACTGGAATAACATTTACGGTAAGAACAAGGGAAAAACAAACACGAAATGACAAACAGGAAGCAAAATTAGCACTTTACAACGAGTCGTGTCAAACGTAGTCTTTCTGACTCACAGATCAGTATCCTTACGTTCCCACATTTCGTGAATTTTCATTAAGAATATCCCATGTCGACTTGGCTCAACTGCAAATAAAGTTCAATCTCAAGTTGAAAGCAAGCAAACAAACAGTCGGAATTGTTTGCCAAAATTTGATTAACCGAGTATCTGACCTTGGACAGTAGGTAAGTTGATTGATCAGTTAATGAAAGTAAGATCAGCACAACAGTGCTTCGTTGCTCGAGTTGGGAAACGGTAAAAGCCAATGCAGTCCATTTGAAAATTAGAAAGTTGACCTTTTCATTTTCTGAAATCGTCCCTGCCAAACTGAAAAATTGGCCACTGAGCGTTTATTATATGATTGCAGCAATGTGGCAGATGAATTTGTAAAAATCGAAAGGCTTCTAATAGACAACTGATTTTTCCTTCCTTAGTCTGACGTTCCTATTGTGTAGGACTATTGACGCTGGTTTTGAAAACGTTCAATAATTGATACTAAGCGACATGAATAACTACATTGCTGCTAGCCGAAAATGTATCTCCGAGTATAGTCACGGGGCAAGATTAATCACGGGATATGTATTTTGTCCAGTTCATTCACTGATCAGATAAACGGAGTTGGAGAATATAAACAAACATTTACAGACTACTAGTACCCTCCTCATTCTACCACTCACCCCTCCCCCCGCCTACCTGCGAACCGGTTCCGACAGAGTCACACTTGCTAGTCATAGTGAAATATTGATTCCTATGATAGATTGCTAAATTCTGACACCTTCCGACTTAGTTTTGTTGAAATATGGGTATGTGTTACCGATTTTTAGCCCGTGGCGTTGGTCAAATGGTGGCAGAAGTGATGGGCTGTGCGTTTTTGTGCCCCAAAATAACTCGTCGGAAACAAATGAGAAAGAATAGATGTGCATCAGCAGCACCTACCTTCAAACCAGCTCCAGTGTCGAGATAAAGGGCCTTAACCATTTTGAACACAACAGATTGAGCCGCCCAGATTTGTCCTCACAAAGTAAAAATATGCTCATTTTCTGGAAATATCTGTTAGAGGAGACACGATGTTTAGCGGATGGTGGATGAAACACAAACACACTGCACCACATTTTGTAAAATAAAATAGACATTTTCGTGATCGGGCCAGATTTAACCTATGAAGCTACCGGGTGCAGGTTCCCAATCGGACAAAATGCAAGATGGCCACTACTTTTTTCTAGTCATCTGAGCACACCGCCTTAGCCGCAACACGTACAGTGAAAATATTGCATAGCGTGTCCTAACGGATGGAATAATCATGTCTTGTATCAAAACCACTTCCAGTTGTTTCGTTTTCCTTCCAACCGGTGCTGAACAGTCAGATTTTTGTGTTACATATTCTTTTTGATAGTCATTGTATTTTGTTTGGCTGTTCTTCTTACACAACTCGATTAGGGGATTTAAACTATTCTAAATTGATATACACTTATATCGCAATTTCCACAAGGTAAATAGCGTGTTTCATGTCCTATTCTGACCATATCTTTACTACCTTTTCTTCTTTTTTCTTCTTGCGGATGACTTGACGTTGCTTAGCTTTATTTTATCGACTGCTGGTCCTTATGTGAACTTTTATTCTAGGCTAGAATGTCACTTGGGTCCACGTAGAGACCCAGGGTTTTTACAGTTTCCATCCATTCGTCAGATTATTGACCTTAGGCTTGCGTCTTCACTGTCACTGGCCTCGCCAACCCGTATCATGGCTTCGATGATTCCAGTTCTCATACCATGGTGTCTGTTCCAAGCACTTTCAGTTTTCTTCTAAATATTATGCGAATAAACTGTGACTTTCCATCGATTAGGGTGATCATTCCACATCGCCTTGTTTGGCTATATCAGATGTACGCGCCCTTTTTTCGCGCGTCATTGTCTCACGAATCCATTTATTGTTCTTTGAGCCTACTCATTCTTGTGAGTATTCAATCCTTCCCCGATTTGTGTTCTATCTATACAGGGCAACTTTTACGTTACACTGATGGCCCAGTCTAGTATTGCTTGGTTAAAACTCCTCTATGGCACTTGTTTAGTTGAATTAGCCCAGTTAATTTGGGCTGAAATGTTTACATTTGTTGTCATTGGCTTTTTCAAATACACGCAAATTATTCGCTTGTTTATCGAGGAGTCGAGAATCGGATGCGTAATCTACAAGCTGCTTCTTTTCACAGGATTGCATTTCCGCTGGACTTCTGGTTTGTAGATTTTGATCATGCGCTGATCATACCCCGATGGAAAAGACAGAACGATCATTTTGGCTTTCATATTAGCTTTGGTGGTTGGAAACACCTTAGTCGAGGACTAATCGAGATAGCCAAGGCCTAGATGGGTTTTAAACCCAAAGCACTTTTCACCAAAGGAGTAGATTGGGTGCTTCTGAATAAAAAAACTGATAAGGAAAAAACCTTCCCGATATAACAGTGATAGTAGTAAAAGGTTGCATGTGATCACAAATTTATCTTACATGTGATATGAGCGCTCAGCTCATCAATAAGAAACCATGGAAAAGATTACCCACTTGTTTCATCCTGGTCTAAAATCGTCGGGCTGCATATCCACCGAGCCCGACGAATGATTGCCAGTTGGACGTCTTGGCCCTTGCTCTACGAAGCCGACCCCTAACGAGGAGGAAACAACCGTGCAATCGTTCCACGGTTTCCTAATGTTGAGTTGGGCGCCAGTATCACGTGATGAGTAATTTCATGACAAATCGATGAATCCGAGTTAGTCACAGGAACCAAAAGCGTGAGTTCGTATGGCGAAACCTTAGATATGTCCATAAACTATTCAAATTCACTTTATCTAATCAGAATCATGGGTAATTCCCCGCTCTGGTCTTCAAAATTTGCCTGTCCGAAAATGAGCGTGGTTAACAAATTTAGCGGTGTTAATGAGAATAGATGGGAAAATAAATGCACTCAACGTTTAGAAAATAATTCAATTAAATTCACATTCAATTCACGCATGGAAAATGATCTGTCCACTTCGATTAGTGTTTCTGTGTGCAATGCAGTCACAGTCGAACTGTTTTCAACAGTTTTGCAAAAAACGCCACCAGTTTGCTTTTTATTGCTACCATTTTGTCCGTGAATGACTCAACATTGTGAGAATTCCTTAAGAAAAGAACAAATGAATAAGTAGGAATACAAAACACTGAACCAGTAAACGTGAACCACAGTCAATCATGCGGAATTCCGCTGAGGCTTCGACAACAGTCAAAAAAGTGAAACATAGTAGTCTATCCGCAAATTTTCTCAGATCTTCAAAACGCATCAGCTGCGCTAACTTCAGCGAGATGAGATTAGCCACTTCTTCAGCTTCAATATGGTTCACCTTCATGAATCAAGGTATCAGATAGAGGATCGCAACACGGTGTCATGTTGTGTACCGATTAAAGAGTCGCAAGGCCTGAGATAGGTGCGCAGTCGAGGCTAGTGTGTGCCCTGAAACTACTGTTGTCAGAGATTGATGGTAACACTTACGATCGCTACGTCGATCCGAGTCATAGAATGTTACGCGATGATAAATAACGCATTCCTATCCCTCACTCTTCATCGATCACTCATCTGATTGCCCAACCAATGTCAGATGCATGAAGCAATACACCACCTGTCCGCCATAACCTGGAAGGCACTCACAAAGAAAACTGTTAGTATTTCGTCTGTTATCGGTGATTGTATCGAGGTTCCAATGACAACAAACAGCAGGGATGCTAACATTTGATTAATTACTAAACGCATTCTACTAAGGAAAAATAACCGAACCGCTACTCTTAAAATTTTATGTATAAAAATAACATATACCAGGCCTTGCATTGCAAAGAGTGCTAGTTTTCAAGGTTGGAAAATATGAAAGGTTAGCTTTTTTGTTCGTTTTGACGAGCTTGGGGATATCCATGAACTATTGCATACTGTGTGTTGCATTTGACAGCTTTGAACCAACTATTGCCCACTTCCTAGCTGATACACTAGACGTTATTGCCTGCCGCAACAAACGAATTTTTTTGAATTCAAGGTTATATGGTTTCTTTCATCCTCGATTTCGTTAGGACTGAACGGTTGTGTCCACTGCAAGCTAATTTTGTCATGTCATTCGCATGACCGACGAGCATGAGAAGTGAGAATTCTAGGATGTTAAATTTTAAGCACCATAAAATAATCGGATTGTGCATTACATTTTCCAACGGTTAGTGTAATCTAAAAGATTCTAACAAAATTGTCTTAGCCACTACTTCAGTTTAACAATAGATTGCCTCAAGGCACACTTACAAAGTTTTTCCCGCTATTACTTTACCTTCCTCCGTTCACGAGAGTGGGCATATATGCACAAGCCTACGTACATGTCAAAACGGGAAAATCAAACCGAACGTTATAGAGGAAAGAACAAAAACGTCAAGCTCAACGCTTACAAAACTTGAAAAAGAATCTGGAGTTAGCCAACAAATCGAGCTGCAGCTGGCCATCGCAACTCAAAGTTTGTTGACATCCTAAGTCCGTTTTTCCGCACTTCACGCCAGAAAATGAATTCTTTAAAATGAATCACAGGATGTGGGAGAATATTCATGGATTCAACTGGTTCTACAGGCCAGCTAAATTGTGTTTGAAATGGTTCCTATTAACTCCCGAGTGGCTGTTCTCGACTGTGAATGGACAGATTGGTAATTTCCCAGACTGTTTTCATCACAGCTGGCTTTTTGCTCACTTGTGATTCGCATGAGATGGAACCGGTTGCGGGAGTTTCTTATTGATTCAGTCCTTCATCTCTCTCAGGCTCACTGAAATCACAAGGTGTGACAATTTTAAATTAGGCTTTACTTGAGTTCACCTCACGTTATAGGTCAGGCTTGCTTCCAACCGAGCTTAACTGGAATGCGATAAAAAAGCCGTGGAAATCCAACGGAAAATCGAGGTTTTCATAAACTTTGGGACAGACCACAATTTGCTAAGTCAGCGGGACCCAAACCTGGCTTCCAGTGCTGGTTGAGGTTGTCTGGTGGCCCGCCTACTTTAGAAACCTGGGAGGAAAGCCGCATCGGACAAACTGTCGCATTGTGACTATTGACTGCTATCCAGTGGAGCCTGCGTCCATTCTTTGAGAGTCACTGCAGTTACAGAAATATCAGAAGCAGCAGTCTGAGAATTCCCAGAAAGCCGCAGATAAAATTTCATAGGAGGATTAGAAAGGGTTGTCACTCTCATAGAGATGAGGACTTGAAAGCGTCTCTGACTAGATGTCCATCGATGGCTAGATTAATTTGCTTATGAGCTAAACACATCTGTTGTCTCTTGCGCATCAGCGTTCTGACTTGCACATGATCATCTTCCGATGTTACTAAGGCTGGGGACTAGGAATGACCCGGCGGTGACCAATCAGTTTTGACGTAAAGACCACAGGATCGCAACGGTCATCTTCCCCACTTGGCAGCCCTAGGTTCGCCGAGGCCCCCTTCCTGAAAAATAATGTAATTTTTTTATCTAATTAATAAAAGGAGTAAAAGACGAAAGATACAAAGTTTCAAAAGATTGAAAGTCTAGCTGAACTAGGATGTGGAACAAAGGACACCAAATTTACCGCAGGGGCTACCGGTAGGGCGGTCGACCGAAGTTTCCAATGAGTTTTCGAATGAAACGGAAGAGAACAAAAATAGGTGGCCGGTTAGATGGAATTTGTGTGCACCACGAGAGTGTGCATTCTTGTGATTGGTAGCTCAACCGGGAGAGAACGCTGTGCTTTCTGGGTGAGTATTGGCAAGGTTGATTGGATTGTGGACACTAGTAGTATTCGGTCAGTCGGTTCAGAGCAGAGCTGTTTATTCCAGGGTGCATTACGAGCTTTCGCGCAACCAAATGTTTTCTGCAATGGCAAAAGCATTGTTGCGGACCACCACGATGAGTTGAATGGTTGCATATGCCTTCTGTGGAGATTGCATCAGATCAAGGGAACACAACAATGGACAATGATAATTTTTGGATAGCCCTTAGGTCAGGTCACTATGCTGTCATTAAAGTTGCGGTACTTTGCAGCAAGTCCTTGGAAGGTAAAAACCCAATACATCCTCGAAGCTGTTGCTGTCTATCCTCGGCGGTTTATTGAGTGAGATTGGGTCCATCTTATTCAAAGCATCTCACCAATTTTAGTGACCGCTACTATATCTGAAATAAAAGAGCGTACCATGCAGCATGCAGCACCTCCCTGATTTCTGGCTGGGACTCAGACCTGTTTTTTCCTGTCCATTGTGCCTTCCACTGACCATGCCAAATCGGTGCCCCTTGAAAGGTAGACATTCGTCCGTGATCTTAGTTTTCAAAAGAGGACGGCAAAGAATCCATAAAACCTATCTTTTGAGATGCCTGGTTCATGGATGTGTGATCTGGATATAACCCATTCCAATGCACTTCCTCAATCAGAAGAGAAAGTAATTCGCTCAAAATATCGTAAGTTTCAAACTAATTATATGTGTTTTCACGCGTGCTATGCATGAGGAAGTGGCAATCTTGACTTTTAAACTTGGAGTAGCAAAGAACCTCACGTGTGATAATCACTCGGGTGACGACGAGTTGCCACCTCCAATCTAAGTGCCCGGCGGATCTGGGTTTCTAACTTCTGGTCTTTTCAGAGTGACAGACACCTAATCCACTTAATGACAGTCGATCTGAGCAGATCGCATTCTTATTGATTACCTACAACCACTCTGATCACAACGTATTTATTAGCATATTGCAATTCAACACATAGCAACCGCTTCCACAAGAATACACATAAGCCGTTACTTGAAACCCTGAGCATATTGGATACACAGTTTTCTGTTCTGCCATTCTTGCACACGGGGACTGAGTTATTCCTTTCTAATCATGCTTATTTATGGATCCGTTATGGCTGAAATGCATCAACTGTTGTTAATTTTTCATTGCCTGTTCAATTAAGGTTAAAATGTTGAGTCATCCGACCAATGTATTTTTCCGGTGTTGATACCGCTGGTATTTCCCACAGTTCACTGGAATCACGTGATTCAGCTCGCGCATAGAATGTGGGGAAGGTGGGATGCCGAGTTTAAGCGACTATTTTGCGCACATTTATTGACATTGTACATTTGGACTGGACCAATCAACTGGTCTTAAAAATTCTGTCATCGATTTTCCCACCAGAATTATGGCGAGATCAGATTGCTCCTAATACTTTCAGTACTTTGTCGCTCACTAACTCGTATAAGGTTTACATCGCTGACTCCTTCATGGGCATCTAAGCAGTGCTGATGAAGTAGACGTAAGAAGAAATGAATGTCTGCCGGTTGCAAATGCGAACACAACACTGTTATTCAAAGAGCCACCTAAAATCCATTATCACTCGGACGATTTTACAAAGATTCACTCAGTCTGTCTTAACAATGAAGCCTCAAGAGGATAAGACATGTGACTCTGACCTCCATACCAAGCTAGTTAAAGACTTGACAGTGGTATTTCTTTAGTTCATTGTAGCCGGATTTCCCGTCCATCAAAAAGGAATGACAAAATGGAAGGTACGTGTACACCAAAGTAAAAATATTGCTCAGTTCCCTAAAATGCAGAAATTTTGTGTTGCATTCGGTCGCGCTCATTTGCATGGTGATTTTGACAATCATGACGAAATGAAATAAAAAATAATACTGAACTGCGGGAAAATCGATAGATATAAATTCTTACCAACTGGTTAAACCGTCGACGGCGGCACCAGGAGCTCCGACTTCGTCAGACAATCTGCCCACTGGTGGAATGATTCATGTTACGGTTATTTCGTCCTAGGCTTTCCACGGGGCACTTTTCCATTTCTGACCACCTAGTAAGTTTATCATCAACACAAACTTCTATCCTAACTGGAGTCACATAAAAATGATGTACACCTTTGTTTCGTTAATAGGTGTAATTATAGATATATATATATATTCACATAAGGGAACCTAGGTGGGTGCAAAAAATACCACATCTCATCTACTCTCTTGTAACTTACGAACCTTGTTTCAAATGGGTCTCTTAGAATATTAGTAATTTGGTTTCACAATTCTTGAAATTAACTGATCATCCCATCGGATAATTTCCATCAGACATCCGCCCAGTAAAGGCTACGGATAGTCTCCTGCTTGGTCTCACGGCTGGCTCTATCTTTTCAAACTTCATCTGTCCACTATCAGTATTTTGACTTTGGAACGTGTAAATTTCTGCTATTTTTACTTCTTCGTCCTTTCGAAAGTTTGTCCTCCAAACGGATCGTTTGTGACCTGAAATGATGTTCCTGTATTGTGAATTCAGATTATTCCGGCACGAATATCCCCAACCGTTCTTCCGTGGTATCGTCTACACAGCACGCGCTGTTCGCAAGTCAATGTGCAGTCAAGACCGGTGCCATTTGTCCGGCGGTTGGACAACACTGAAACGCTCACGCGAATGTGAGAACAAATCACCCAAAGGATAGGACAAAATGCACGCTGACAGCATTCTCACGTGCTTGGAAATGTGTACGTGAGTTAGGCAGCTTCCAAACACTGCATACTAAGTGATCTTTCACAACGTCATATCTTCAACTGTTTAGGCGAAATACTCTCCCTCTTTTTATAGCCTGGACAGTAAAATGAACGAGACAAATACAGGCTAACTGAGCTACTCAAAGTGAATTATTGTTACTAAGTTATGCGCGGCATAGATGACAACCGATAAAGTTCATTTACTCCTCAGCTAATCGGGTAGATCACATGCCACGAAGCAGCCATGACTGACGCTATATTTTTCCTTCGAATTTTTATTCGGTAAACCTTATATGTTTTTTGACAATCTTCGTAACGGTGAAATCATTATTGTCACTTAAGAAATGCAAAAGTCGTGGATATGCAGCTTAGTCACATTATTGGAAAAGAATCTTTGGCAAACATACACAAGTTTTAGTATTTGAGAACTGACATCGCTAACATTGATGTCCAGTTGTTGATTAGAGATCGAGTTAGAGCTTCAGTAACAAAAGCAACCCTGTCATGCTATCAGGAAATATGCTCGCTGAAGGTGGAAAGTACGCTAAGAATGTCGTCGACTGATCACAAGTATCTTTGTGATGAGGGTTGAAAATAGCGAAGGAACTTAACAGGCTTCTTCGAAGGGAAGCGTGAAGTATTGGGTCTTTTGAAAAGATAACACGTTTAAATGGAATGAGGTTGATGAGACATTCGTTGTGCGTGCCTTCAAATGTATTTCTTTAATGTTTGCTGTTCTTTGAGGCGGATTTTGTTTCGACAGTAGGTCGAATTGTTCAGATTAGGCCAATTCGAATGTGTGTAAACACTTTTCAGAGCCCCTAGTCTTGTATGTTTAGTGCCACCCCTAGGTTGATGTTTGCGAGGTCCCCCACACGTGATAAAAACTAAATTGCGCAGCCTATGGAGTATTTACATTTTAAGCGATTCTACTTCTGTATGACTGCTACCCACTGACTCATATTTGTAATCTATGGATTAAGAATCCGATTATCGCCGTCACTAACTAGCGTCTTCCGTCGGTAGTCTTGACTCCGGCACAGCCCCGACCGTTTAATCAAGTGAGAGCGATCAAATGGCCTCCGGCCACTCCACACGAGTTTTACCTTAATTTGTCATAAACAAGTGATTAATATAGATCCACACAAGATAGAGCACATCAGCCGATTACCCTCAGTCATACGTGTTCATTGTCTATTTTTCGGTCTTCAGGACGAATATGGCCACAGCACCCCTCTGAGCGTTCCACAAAATCCGACCAGGTTCAATCAGTCCACGGATTGGGGTATCTGGCTGAGTCCGTTTTTATCCTCGGCTTTCACTCGGCCCACGTGTTTTTCACCTGGCGACAGAGGAGTTTGGCCATCATGTTCTTTCGCGTATAACGACGCTCCACTTTTGTATGTTTCATTGCGTCGTTTTGCAAGGTGCAGATAAAACCGCACCATATTAGTGTATGTCTACTGGTTATCGAATTCTAATGGACTGAGCTTCATGTCAGTAGAACCAAAATATATTAGAATGATCTCGTAGCGTGCCAGGTAGGATGTACACACATTTAATTGATTGAACAAAACTACCACATTTTCGATGCATTCCCGGAAGTTACCGACAAGCAGTGGTTGGTAAGTTGAATCCCAATCATTCCGATAGCCCTGTGCATCTCAGTAACAATATCTTTTGGGTTACGTCTCAACCATCGGAGATAGTAAAAGGTGATTCAGTTATTCGAACTATCGAGCATTTCATAAACAAGATTTGTTTCCTAACCTGTCTGGTCTCTCTCGCCGTATTTGAGGGGTGGGTGGGGAGGCGAAGCCGAATTTGTTTCCCAAAAAAAGGATTTCTCGTCCCCTCACTGGACTGACTGCCACTTAGCAGTCAGTCTAGAGGAAGTGGTTAAACCTTGATTTGAAAAACAACCGCGAGTGGCCATCGAATTGCTCCATAATATGCTCAGCGGCATTTGTGGGGGCCACGATTAATTCTGGCCCCATCAAAAGAATTACCTATTTCCCATCTAAAGTTCCCCTGCCTCGCTGCCGTTCCAATGGTACGTATTCTGTAAACCAAGTTGTAGTAAATATGCATATTGTATATATATACATACATACTCGTAGATATAAATGTATGCATGTTTATTTGTACTTGATAGAAAAATTATTAGTCAGTTTCTATTTCGCATTCTAACTGACTGGTGTTAGTTCGATTTAGTTTGTATCCATGACATAACTTGGAGCAGGAGGTGTCTAGCATCTCGTAAAGACCTTATGAATTTTCACTATTCTTCTGATCGATTTTTCCAGCTGCAGTTTTTGTCGTGGAAGTACTGATCTATGCCTGGTTTGCATGATCACACATGCTGAACACACAAGTTGTCTATCGATCATTCGTGTTTCGCCATTTGTTAGATAAAGTTTAAATTTCTCTGCTTGTTTTACATGCTACATTGTGTTTAATATTTTGTCTGAAGTAAATCGGAAGACTACGAACCCGCACGAATCACGTAAGTTTCTGCTGTCCAGTGATCAAGATAAAGTGTTGGATTCACAGGTTTCAACCAGCACTGCCTACAATAGGTGTAGAATTTCTTTCCTTTCTGTCACTCTCGCTGACAAATTTCCCGGTTTTTTAAATCTAGAATTCTGATCTTAGAGAAAATTCGGGATCCGTGTATGAGTTTTTAGTGCTTTGATAACATGCACATGTTACGTTTAAAACACATTGCAAGGCTAAGTGAGTTTGTTGTTGGCGGGTTTAGTACAGATTTTCCTTTAGTTTCTCCCGATTTATCTTTTCAATGGATTTAACCTCTAGTTGATTTATTAGGATTGTTAAATTAGTATCTATCGTTAACTTACTATTAAGTAACTGTGGAAATACTCCACAGCTAATTCGCTGTCGTGTTAGACGTCTTCAGCGGTGCAAGTCGATCTTTTCCGAATTTTAAAATTTGAGACCGGGACGGAATGTTGTTAGTCAGATCTCTTAGTACATTAGCAATTCACGATAACTATCAGCTAAGGAAAAAGAGAGAAAATTGAACTTCATGCATTTCCCACGATTCCGTACCAAGATGTCGAGGTTAGACGGTTCCTGCATGCACTGCGAGTCACGCAAATTCCCAGTGTTTGTGCATCTGGCTAAATACGTGTTTATAAATCCCAAATGAACAGATGGAAGAATAACAAGTTCCTGGGTTTATGACTGGTAATCCAAAGAGTTTGTCGGTCTTATAGCGTGGACAGACATGAAATTTCGCATTTTCAATCTGTTCAAAGCGTTTTGGAGAACAGTTTTCATCTCAAATTACGAGATTCGTGGTAACGGTCCGGTGTGGACAGGTACACAAATTCTTTTATGCACCACTTGAGGCCGATGCAAATATGTGCCTGCGGTAAACTAAACCCAGGTAATGATGAAACAAAGCAACATTCCACGTTTATTCTCAAACCGGGAAATATCCGATGGCTGACCATTTCTGCCGCCAGTAGTTCATTGTTGGGTAGCAATTTGCTGTCATTAAACCGAATCCGAGTAAGCTAACAACATGTCTTGCAATTTGTATCCGAAATTAGATAAGTTGGAATCCACGAACCTCCCGATTTATTCTCGCTGGTCATTCGTTAGTTGACAGGTATTCCCTGCTTGGAATTGGCCTACTTTGTCATTACCCAATTAGAGGAAGTAAGAAGATATAACAAGTGGAAAAAGTCAGCCCAGGTGTGCATCGCATGCACAGGGTTAATCCAACGAATTTGTTAACGTCCGTTTGTTTAAATGAAGAAAAAATCGTGAAGTCGCCTGATCGTGTTTAACACATGCTTGCGCACGTACACCTACCTGTACACCCACATGTCACAGACAGAACCGACGCAGTCAACTTAACGAACCAACTCCTGTTTCCGACATCTGCTTTGGCCAAAGCTGCCGGTGCTACGTGTGCTACACAAGTTTGTCGTTTCCATATGGACACCATTTTGTATTTGCGTCCGCATTAGTGCCCGATTTCTTGTATCGCTTTTGGCGCCCGAAAAAAACAGAGATGAGACTTTCAAATCACATTGTAAAGCAAAGATTGTGTTAAAGGCACTATTTATCAAGTAGAGGTCTGAAGCTTCCTCATTTATTCATTGTCTGTGTCAAATTTACTGATGAAAGTTGCACCTGCGTACATTATTTTATCTACTAATTGTTCCATTTGGATCGCTGTGCGGGAAGTCAAACATTTTCCCTTCGTTGATTTGGCTGTCGACATTTTTTATTGGTGTAGTCCGCTACCGGGGGTCGATTGTACGGATGACTAAGACAGTCTCCTAGACACAGCTAGTAAATATTGGTTCATTAGTGTACGGATTATGTCACAGAGACAGGGTGTATCGTCAGTTGGAAAACTTTGTTTCCGTTGAATTATCCGATTTGCGATATGAACACTTTAATCTCCAGTTTCCGGGCTGTCTCATCATGGTCTCACTGAGAACGGCTTTCACTAGTGCGGCAACAAACGCTGCTGATGGCACCAAACTGGAGGTGGGTAAGTTGTCGGTGGACTTTTTATTAACCGTGGGAGAATTTTTGTGCCACACACTCCAAAGGGTTGCTAACGCTATCAAGAGAAACCCGTTCTCTTACGATCCGTCAATTAGGGTCTGATCTGTCAAACTTCTAACAAAAAATTGACCCCGTATATGCTGGAATCTTCCGTTGTATCAGGAGAGCTAGTAAGTCATTTTCTTCCGGTACCATTTTGTTAGTCTTATGAATGATCCAGAACTTATCATATGTCATCGGGACTCCAGTAGACTTTCCAGTTCCAAAGAATAACTTGAAAAATCTTGAACACTGGACAACAGTATGGGAACTGTCTGTTTGTTTTCCAACTGAGCACAAACGGATTTGGTGGATAAAAAGCATCTAACAGAATTTACTGGTCACCTTGGAGTTCTGACGTGCCTATCAACGAAAATCTTCAACGGAGTGACACCGTTGATGCAGGATTACGAGGCACAATGCATGCTATTAGTCGTTCGCTTTTTAGCCTATCTAAATGCTTCAAGTGTTTATTCGGAGCTCATATAGGCCAGACCAGGAGTATTTCCGTGCGCCCCTACGGAGTCGGCAAGATCGGATCGTGCATGCAGCAGTAGACCTCACCGCCGGTACCCGAACTATATGGGGTCAGCTATGAACAGCGGCTTCAAGCGATGCGATCTCCTCACATTAGTTAGGGTAAAATCCGTAGAAAGACTCTGTCTCACCAAAGGTTTTTAAGCTGCCTTGAGCCTAGGGGTTCCACTACGTGATAGATAGCGGAAACGTGATCGCTGGTTAATAATCTGCGTAGGAGAAAGCGTGCTGTTTGGTATTCACTCTTCTCAGGGCAGTTAGAAAGGCAGATGGACTTCAAGCAATATCTGTATGCGCACTGCTTGAGACGGTGGAAGACCAGGGATGCCTGATCGAGATGCTACTAAAACGGTTATTCTGATGCTTACGCTTAAATATTCGAAATGGAAAATGTGACGATCAGTTGCAATTAGACATGCATTATGACACGATTAACTGATCTACTTTTACGTACCAAAAATGACATCCAAAGTATTTGCCTTTTTCCGTTGCATTATACATCATTATCACACTGATCACCAATTATAAGTGTTAAATGTTCAAATAACCTTTTCACTTGAGAGTGAAAAGGATTTACTAGAATACGGTGTTAACTTTCGTGTGACAGAGTGGTATCAGTAGTCAAACCTGCGGAGTGTCCACTTTCAATGACTCATCGATCGTCCAGTTCCATAGGATAATAACCTAGAACGAGCGAATAATTGTTTTTGCATTTAGCCAGAAATTAACCTATATGGCCCAATAACAGAAAATACTAACATTCTCTTTTCACTGGCTCTCCAGGGTACCGGACAAACTGGTTGAACGACTTAATAATATATTGATGGTCGACGGGTTGATTAGCTGCTGTTAAAGGTAGATAATATATAACCAGTAAGTGATAAACGTAAAAGTGTTTTACCAGCGGAACGATTGGCTCCTGGGCGCGTGCATCATGACGGTACTTTGTAAGGAATGTGCTGGCTTGTCATTGGTTTGTGTCAACAAAGCACTGGTCAATGATAGCTGACATCTTGTTGGTGACACATTTCTGATGTTTTCCACTCAACGCCAATTTCGACTGGTTAAAGTGTACTATTTGCAATTTTTTGCTTGCTGTGTTTAATTACCAAAGAACAGAAAATTCATTGAACCGTGTTTTGTGCTCTCTGCTTGGGCACACCTAAGGTGAAATCTCCCCCCAGCTAAAACCTATCAGATGTTCAAATGTTGCAGGTTGTCATTGGATCCTCGGTGTTACTTGAATTCCTCGTGTAGACACGATGTTTCAACGCAGTCGGTTGCCAACTTTAATCTGTCAAGCGCAGTGTGGGTTAACTAAGATAGCTCGGATGTTTCCCTTACGGTAGTTTACGCCCAGCGCCAACCGGAACATGCAGACACTTAAATCTGGAGAATTTCACTTCTAAAGCAGTTGCGAAAAGCATCGGTGAATTTCGGAAACGCCACAGCAATTATAGCGCACCACAAACTCCTAGTTCCATCCTCATTCAATCGACGAATATCGGTTGCTTACGCCACTTCCAACATTAGGGTATACTGTGACCTGCCGTTAATAAATAACTAGTAAGTAGTCTCTTACTTCTATTCTATTTGTTGAGCTACAAATGTACAATCATTCAGAAATTCGGTCACGGCCTTGGTAAGGCTGCAAACAGGTAAAGTGGTCGATGGTCGGAGGAGTCGGACCGGCGATAATTTTTTCCGAAAGCCAATGGGATAAATGCTCGAGATTCTCCAGTCACCCATTCCCGAATTTCATCTGGCTTTAAATTACCAGTAACTCGGACGCATAAAAATGAGAACAACTTAACACACTCCTGAATTTTTTGCTTTTTTCTCGAAATTAGAAAAATCACCTTAATTTTCCTTGAATTGCTCAACAGCGACCGACTTTCGAAAAGCAAACTTACCTGCCATTGAAATAAATGGATAAGGTTTCTCATTGTTGTTGGCGAAGATGAAACCGATCATATTTCACCTGGTGTTCTCATTTTATCAGATATGTACCTCTGATTTCTTTGTTCAACAACCGTTCGTCATGGCATTTGAACGTTGGACTTTACACAGGGCGACTCATCTTGAGATACCAAAGTTCGGCTTGGCGTTCAATGTCCGCGCTTTCCAGACAGGATTTCCACAGTCCAAATCCCGTTGCTGTCGGTCAGCTTCACACAGCAACCCAAGTTGGATGAGACTTCCTGAAAACAACTTAAATCGTCGTTTGTCTAATGGAAAAATAGAAATTAGACGATTAGAATGTTTCCACAGCGTCCTGACTGGGATGTGAAAGCTGGGTGAATGATTAACTCAGATTTCATAGTTTTCAGGCTCCAAACGGTTTATTGAGTTTCAATATCACACTAAGTAGGAACCAATTCTCGCTAATCCACAAGACGACAGGCATCTGTAATATGGTAATGAGACCCAAAAATGCACAGGCTCCGCGATTCGCACTCCTAGCTTTCGACCTTATTGACTAGGACAGTGAGAAGTAATCCGCGAGAGGAGTGGATCACTGTCCTCCAGCTCCTTGGTACTGTGCAGTACCGGTGGACTGTCTACATCTCACTAAACGATTGCCAAATTTTAGTAAACTGTAAATAGCTGTTACGAAATCGTGAGCTCACTTCTCACAACTTAGGTGCAATGGACATTAGTTCGTGATCACCCCTGGCAAGCTGGTTAGGCAGCTGTACAATGCTTGGTTTTACAAGGTGATAAATTTCGTGGGAACCGCCAATCACTTTGATTCGCCTTCCTTACAGCAGAACAAAAACTCGTTGCGAAAATTCGGGAATAGTTGTTAAACTAATGCGATTAGCACTGTTTATGGACTCGGACGGCAGTGTGATTATTCTAAAATCCACTCCTGTTTATCGACTTTATTCTCTACCATCGGTCAAAGGGGCCTAAAAGAAAATTACAGGGAAAATGTGCACCTTAAGGGATCTTGTTTTCTTCCTACCATTTCGTAAAATCCTATTCGATTTTCGAGCTCATTTTGATTGTTCCCAAAACACTTTTAATTTGCTTGCTTTAATCTCGATTTGGTAGCTCGTAAGTAAAAATATTTAAAATTTAATGATGGTATAATCAGTCAGCCGGTACCACATATATAGTGCCAGTGATTGTCAAAATTCCTAGCTTTCGCTCCTACACTGCTAAAGACACACAATGTGAATCACTGCCAGACACCACAAGATTTATTTTGAGAATTTTGTCAGTTGCGTTCAGTTTACCCCATCAGATCTTTCACCGGTCCTAATGTGAACAAAATACTGCAAAGCGTTGATGCATCGTCGGTTCGAAGGCTTTCTCTTCTCCACTACTTTCAGTTTGCTGTATTCGTTCACGGTGTCAAATTTGTTTTGGCATGCACGTTGCAAACCATACTCAGTCTGTGAGGCAAAATGCTTGAGTTCTAAGCTTAATGTCAGTGAATAACAAAAGTACCTTGTACCACAGGGCAGCAACGCTTCGTTTTCGCAATCCTGATGAAAAATTCCTGAGTAATTTAGGGTGTTATGCCTTCACGATTGGTGTTTCTTCACAGTAATCACCTTCCTTACAACTCCCAATGAACAAGGTGATACTGTGTCATATCCAAACGCATACAAATTGACCAACTACAAAAAATTCTCAAGGACTTTTCAAATTACCAGTCACTTTTTCCTCACACTCGGATGTAATCAAATTTACTTGGGTTTAATACTTTCCACCTTCTTTCTCCCCTCCTGTTCTCTCTGTTTGATTACACTTAACATTAAAAAGCACCCAAGCAGTGATATGCATTCCAGGCGGGACACCTGGCCAGGCAGCGATGTGCGATTTTAAGTTTTTAGTTTAGACCGTTTCAGACCTTCAACCAACATGTGCTACGTATCCTAATTCATGAGCATGGAAATCCGCCCCGGTTTTATGGCTCTCATCCATTTTCCATCGTTTCAAAAACGATAAGCTGACCTTCAAATTCATTGAAGAGGACAGTAAAGCCAGTGGTAAACTGACCCATCCAGTCGCTTTGATATCACAATCATACCACCTTGTGAACCGCACATGCCAGTTTTAGGTACGTTGTACATTGTAGTAAATACTGTGGGACAGTCTCCTTTCCTTATCTAACTGACACACGTATTCTCAAGTACGAAATGATAGGTAAACTGCATTTTTATTTTGACTTATAAATTCTCTTCCCCAGAGTATCTTCATAGCAAAATTGTCCCGGATGGGTCACCGAGGATAATCTGCGTCTCCGGAACAAAGCCAGCTTGTTTCTGAGGACAATCGACAACAGAATGGTTTGGTGCATTAGACCGCATTCATTATGTTGACAGAAAAAATGGAAAGCATACGAATACTACGTACGGAATACCTCAGGTTCACGTCCACCAAATGTAATCTATGTCACAAGAATTGTTCATACAATGTATTGCTGGAGGTCATGGTGGCAGTTCCTGAATGAAGGCATGGGGACAGCATAATTTGCACCGGTTTCTTCTCCTAACAGGAAAGTAGATTTCGTGAACCAGAAAGCAACTCCGTCAAGTTCCAGAATTTTTGCATTTCCCCAAAAGCGGTCGTGGCGTATCAACCCATCAGCGATGTAGTAGGCGATAACTCATGCTAATGTTTGCATAACTCCATGATTGAATGGCGAATTCTAATTCACCCAAGAACGTGCATAACATTTTGTCTACAAATTGATCTGTGATTTGTTCGCTGTTTCAGGTAATCCAGAAGTTGAATGATTTCATTTTGCGAATTTTGATTCCAACCTGGGTAGAAACTTGTCTCTTATTTTCATACCTATCACACTGAATCACTTTTACCAAATGCAACCCTAGGTTTAAATTTAACCTATCAGGACTAAAAGTTAAAGTCATCTGACCGCACTTCACAATGCTAAATCGCAGCACTATGATGAGCGGGATGTAAAAGTAAAGGAAAGAATTTGGCTCCAAGCCCTCAAGTGCAACGGCTGCGTTGCACCGGAGCAGATAGAGCGCAATTTGAGAAACGTCAACGGAAATTCGTTCGCACCGAAGCGGCCTTCAGACGTTGTCCTAGGTCCAGAGAAATGAGTCGCAAATTTCCTCTGGTCATGAGCATCGCATATTCAGCCAAACAATTCTACATTTTTCCAAATATTCATTTGTCGACCAACTGGAAAACACCGAAAGTAGTTTGCTTCCTCCCTTTCGTCCTCACATCCGGGTTCACTTGGATGTTGGTAGAAATTTTGCGTAGATATCAAAATAGGCTTTCAAGCGGTTGACAAATTTACTCTTTCAAAACACATCCGGCTGCTCCCCGGATCGAATCTCAGTCTCATCATTGGCGAGGTAACCCATGGTAATCAAACATACAGTTGACCCGATGTTATCTTCTCAGTCTTTGCTATATAGTGCTTCTGTGTTTATGAAAAGAAGTCAACATAAGGTACGATTTTGTCAACATACAAAAATTTAAAACACGTTTAGCAAAAAGACGAACGAAAGAGATTTCTCCGGAAGCAAACCACCGGCTTCACAATTATTGCTACTTGTGCGAACTAGGCATATCTGACGAGTGGCAATAACTGCCAAAGCGGATGTGTGCTCCCCGGGGAAATTTTGTTCATCCATCCGTTTGCGAAAAATTGTTGACAACGAAAACCGATACGTTTGGACAATCTGTCCTCCTTTTTAAGTTTAGACTTGCTTGACATAAAAAATTTCCGATGGATCAGCGTGATATGCTTACATGGATTCCTCGTCCTCGCGACCAGCTAATGATTGAAATGGGATTTTAGTCCCGTTTCAAGGTATCTGAATCGCCAGAGCAAGTAAGTTTCATTTGTACGGATAGCCCTGCCGATTGAAACAGTACACCGTCGCCGCTTCGGCCTTACGGTAAATTATTTATGGCCAAAACATGAATGGCGTTAGTCCCAGATCTGCAAAAGGCTTTCCGTGTCCGCGTTTGCCTAACTTCATTAGACCTACAGTTTCCGTGATATTTTTCCATCCATTCTTGGAATAGAAGCGTCCAAAAACATGCATACATACCCACACATGCAGTGTCTGAGTGTGCGCTCCTGACCTTTTCACATCGGCTGGCGTTCTTGTTCTCATCTTGTAGGAAATAACATGCGTTTGAATCAGTTCGTCATCATATCACACCGCCCTAGGTTTTCGGACTCGTGTGATCCCCAAACTTGAAATTGTATTCACAAGCCGAACGAGCTCATTTTTGTAAATTGCGGTTCTTTTTGCCGATGTAATTGGTTTTCTAACATACACCGCCGACCAGGCTGGTATGTGTGCAGACAATTCAATTGCAGGATAGTGCGATTGCAGCTACTGAGAGTAGCATTAGGTATACACAAATTTGGTACCAATAGCAGTCTACCACCCTAACCAGGTTACACAAACTAAAACACGCAAAATTCGCAACTGGACGTGTGTAAGCCAAACGTTCAACTTTTGGTGCCTGAGTGTAATTCCGTAACCAGCAGCAACACTTGGAGCTTTCCTTAAGTGCCCAAATGCATGCTTCTGGGGTTGCCTGCCTGTCTGCTTATCTATCTATCTGTCTGCCTGTCCACTTAGTTGTCTGCTTGACCAGAAGTATACCGGCCGGTCAACTTGTCTGTGCGCCTGCATGCTGCTTGTTCGGTTTGCTTCTTGTCCTTGTTGTTGTTTGTCCTACTGGCTGGCCTGCCTGTCTATCTCCCACTCTCCCTCTTTAGCTGACTAGCTATCTGTTCTGGCCTAACTAAGGCTGTTCCCATGAGAGCTTGATCCGGCGTATTCCGTCGTCATCGGTGTACGCATTGGCACGTGTCACTGACCACGCGAACCGACATATGCAAACCGAAGAAAACGGGTCACGGACGAGCGCATCCTCGCTGGCCAGAGTGCTTCCTTACACAGACGCAACTGAAAGCGGTGTTATCGCACACTCACATAAACCGACACAAAAACGCGAGCGCATTCTGTGAATAGCACCCATCTGACAGCTGGTCAACCTAGTGAGTTTCACACAGTGCTCCAGAAATCCCATCTGGGCTACGGTTCGCTTGTGGTGCAATTTGGAAGTTATTTCGCCCCTAAAATTGGTCAACTTACACCCAGTGCTTGTCCATCAGAACTCATCTACGCTTCATCACAGTCACTGAGGCAAACAGGGACAACTTAAACACGTTTTATGCCTCGGATATATTTTTCTTCCTGTTGACACGTGCATATTTCCAAGGAGTTGATTGCAGCAATAAACGCCCTAGTGGACACGACTGTTACAGATCCAGTACAGGAGGCGGATTTATATTCCTTACCTACTGACCTGATCTCCCGCAGCGCAAACCAAATTGGAGACCACGCTGGTGACAGAAAAAGCGCTTACTCATTTTGCGGTAAGCAATATCGAAAAGTAATCTTGGGGTGCTTCCTAGACTGAGATTATTTCAGAGTTATGAATCCGTTTACTAAATTTGACTGTGACATCTATACGGTTCTTCGCTGGGTTCAGGAGGACAAATTGATTGTCCAATGGTTAATTGATATTTATGACAAAGATATTATGGCCACGGGAAACTCACATTCACCTAGTAAATTCCATGACGGCAGTAAGTGAATGCATACGAGAAAGAGACAGGAACTAGTAGTCGTTTTTACGTCAAACTTCTGTGTTGACTTGCCGGAAGATTTTGCGACAGAACTCCAAAGCCGAGGAATTTGAACGGTATTAAGACTGGTGCAAGCCCGTTATTTCCTATAAGACCACTTTCAAGGAGTTCTAAATTTATGTGCCATTTTGCGTATGACTTTCAACAGCAGTAATCCGGCCCGCAACCTTGCCACTTTCAAGATGTTTGGAAATATGCCGAAATAGTGAACAGGTAATCTCATGCCCAGAATGATTTTGGATCAAAGAAAAATAATCCGGAGTTAATTATCTGACACCTGCTGTGTTGAAAAATATGATTTCACTGAATCAGCTGACCGTTAGTATGTCAAACGCTACTGCTTCTATGGTGTTCGAAGGTCTGGGCAAGACAGATTTTCAAATAGATAGATGGGGACTGATGGTAATCTGATCTTATTAGCCGTGGTCAACAAGAGCACATACTAAGGTAAGTAAACATAGAAAGTTTGAACGTACATCTGCAGAACTGATTTGCAAAACGAAATTGAGACCAATACGGAATGTTAAAAAAACAGAACTGAATGATTAAGTGCGCTATCCTGATCAATTATGCAGAGTTTGATGGATGCGCCTTGATATCATTGGCTATTCACTTGCCAAAGAATTGCCGATTCAGAAGGATTCCAATTGATACATATAACTGGGTTGCCTAATGGGACGATTTTGCAGGCAGAAGAATGAAGCAAACTTTTAAAGACACCGTTTGTAAAGAATATAATATCTGAGTACACAAATGACTAGTCAGGATGCTAGTCTGAAGTTACTTGTTATGGTGCGCGCAGTCGCTTAAGTGATTGTTGTAATACCAAACTAACCGGGTTCAAACGAATATATTCACGAGACCCTAACTAGTTATAGAGTGGCCATGCAAATTACTCTGTTCCACTAGACCTTCCTCCTTACCGGCCAAGCTATTTTTATTGGATTACCAAAGGTGTATTGTTAGGTGAAAATCCGGTTTTTTGTTTAAGCTGATACAGCAATATGAATCTAACCTGGTAAGTTTTCCTACCCTTTGAGAAGTCTGGATACAACCAAATTCCTCTGGCTTATGTCGATCGAGTTTTGCACTCCAAGAACTTCAATGATCTTTCGATCAAACTAGTTAAACGAATGACAGAATACTTCCAATACTAGACGGACACGGTAACGGACTTCATTCCAGGGCGAAGTTCACAAGCATCTTACGTAACAGCCTCGAAAAGGGAAGTCTGTTTGCTAAATTCTGATCATATTTCCATTTGCAGAAGCTGTGGACAGTGTTTGACGAATGAAAGCCTAGACTAACAAAACTATCAGTTTCCTCTGCTCATGCTCCTAACAGCATACAGAAAATAACCTGTGAAAAATGGGAAACTACAAGTATAATCAAACAAAGAATACCAAATTTAAGTCGTGTAGGTAAATGCTGTGTTGTGAAACTGGTAATATAGAAGTCGTAAAGTCTGCATTCCATAATCTTCCTTGCACTGTCGCGATTGTTCTCCTTTGAATTTTTCGCTTTTCAGTGCGCACGATAACATACCACGAGTACACGTGAAGTTTGCCTACCAATACTTACTTTGGAATGTTCCCCATCTAACTAGTGACGCTTGTCAGAATGATTTGTTTAAAAGTTTAACAGTCGTATGGTATACAAAACAACGAATGTCTATTTTGTTGTGACCTCATGACTTTCCTAAGGGTTAAAAACCGGGATTGTAGGTTTTTGGGTGGATCAACTGGGTAAAACAGCGCAAAACTTGGTTGCTGGCCTGCCCACTATGCTCCGGAAATCGGAAGTGACCGCATAGTCTAGTACACAGAGGGCCTCGTTCGTACACACACACGCACGCACGCGCGAGCACGCGCGAATTATCACCAACAGAGATTGTTTCGATGGTTTTATTTAAACATACACACTCACACTGTTTCTTCTACCATTGTTATGAGATGAGACGAAGGAAGGAGAGAGTCGCTCTCACAGACAGAGATGAAACAGTAAAAAGCAAACTTACATAAGAATTTGTTTATTTTCACACTGTCGGATCAGTTGTGACAAAACAAATCCTGCAGGATTGTATTAAACAAAGAAATGGAAATACCTTTTAGTTCTTGTGATGGACAGCTGCACTTATTGTTCAAGTCTTTATAGTACCTCTTCGTATTCACGTATGCTTGCGGATGTGTGCATGAGCGTTCTTGTTCGGACTAAGTCCAACACATAAGGATACCGTTCATTTGTTAACAGATTGTCCCGGGCAGATTGTACGGGTTACACCTCCGGTGTGGAAAACAGCGATGAGTGTCGACAGACAAACGTCACTTTGATTTCAATATCGTTACTGTCGAGGTGAGCACTACACCGTGCAACATTTATTTGGAAGTGACGGTCAGTGGTGTAACGCAAAAGGTAATCACAATTATGGACTTCGGTATATCACTCGGTGCTTTAAAAAATAAAATATATGTGATTGGTGCATACCACTGATAGCCCTACTGGGATGTTGATAAACACCTTACAGAGATCCTCTGAACTGTCAATGGCAAGTTTATCATAGACGATCTAAAGCAGACTGTTTGTGTTGAAGAAAGAGTCGTGCGGAGCCACAAGCGTAGACGAGTTCAGTTTACAGGTTGTACCATGTATATTTCGGAAGTAAGATAGTATAAAAGGCAATCATTATTAATATCACCATTTAAGTGTCATATTTTGAATATGAAGTAGGTTCAGAACATGTGAACTGCAGTCCTTTAACAGTAATTATTTAGGATTTGACTTGACAGAAATTACAAATCTCTCATTAGTTCATATGGCGTAATGAAAAATGTTTGAAATTCGAAGGTGACTGATGTTTCTTTGGATGTTACAATGTAGTCTAACGGATCCGAGAGACGATACGGACCAAGAATCTCAGTAACGTAAATATTCAGAGACGCTGGCTTTATCTGCCTATTGCAAGCACGCATACACGTACACATACTTTATAGAGCAACTCGCGAATCATTCAGGATTATATCAGCATGCAAAAAGATGACCGTAGTAAACAGTGAACCACAGGCTGCGTTACCAGAATGACACAAAACGTAACAAAGGTTTGACAGTGGATCAATTCTCTTCAAGTAAAAGTCGACTGCTGCTAATGTTGATAAATTTAGAGTTTCCAGTATTTAATCCCATTTCATGTAACTTCCTCGCCATAGAGTGCGAAATTCCACTTAAATTTTTAAATATGCATATATATATTCCTGAGAACCGTATACATATAAATATATGTATCTCCCCAAAGTCTCACCGGTGTCTCCAGGAGTTTGAATCGATACTCTGGTCAAAGAAGTCTAAGAGAAATCGTACCAGTGATTCGTTGACAGTTCTTCGCAGATCGTCATCAACCGGCTGCAGGAAAGGGAGGTAACTGCTGCTAGAATAGGCATTAAATATGAGTAGTGTGTGTCTATGAGTGAACAAACATCCCTAGAAGAGGCATGGACAGCAGCAACTGCTAAAGCGGTCGTGGGCTTCCAGGGAAATTGTGTCCACTCGTTCGGATATGAATTGCACATACACGTGCATCAATGAGCAGTACAACATGGTTGTGTTACGTAGTATGCTTCCTGCGAAATTCCCAATCCAGTAACCTGTACCCAGCTAAGCGCACAATTACTCTGAATTGCCGCAAACTTTGATGACTGAAAACTGAGAGTGATATATTGTGCGCAGTTAGAAAAAACATTTTTCGGAAATCCTGCGTCAGACCCACGGGCAAAACATTGTTTTTGGGAGTGTATTTGAAAACACATCGGCCGAACAATGGCGGCTCCACCATATTCTAGTAATGAAAATCAATTATACTTGGTGCTTTACAAAACAATATAAACAGCATTGTTTGGAGAATTCAAACTACGTTTATGAGGCATGTCTTAAGAAAACAACAACAGCGATGTCGTTTTCCGTGACAGTTTTTATCCAGCAGCTTCGAAAATGCTGCCTCTATTCTCTGTCTCGAAAACTTCTTTCAACTGCTTTGCTTATTCTTATGCGGAGCAGCCCGAAAACTGCGTCATCACCGTACAAGCAATTCGTGATCTTCAGTCACGTTATTCCTCTGATCTAGGTAACATTCCAAATATCGTATCATCAAATACGTTAACGTAAATTCTTCATTTTGCTTACATTTATTCTGCGCCGTCTATGTATCGGGGTCAGAGTGAATTGCAGAGCGGAGATTTCCTATTGGCCCATAAAGGCCACGAAGAGCAGTGAGATGACGATGGTAGAGTAATGATTAAATTTACGTGTCGGATTTAAAACGGACACAGTCCCCTGAATCCCCATCTTCTTTCAGTGACGGAGGGGATGCTTTTTACAACCGGTTTTAAACTTGTGCTGAGAGTGAGGGTTACCTACATTGGCCGGAATGTCACTTATTTACAAACATTCCAGTCCATCCTGTTCCCGTATTTCAGTCAAATCAAATAACGCAACAAGTGGTGCATCGTTTTACCGATACAGTGCAGAATGTTTTGCTGTGGACCTAGTTGCTTAATTACACTTCCACTACGCAAAACTAACTCAACTATGATTGACTCGCTCAGTGTTCCTATCGTAATATTAAGGCGCCTAGTCTAAAAAAACACGAAGCTTCCGGAATAGAATTTTCCATTCCATTTTCTTTTGGTTTTAAAACGTGCCATTACTGTTCATTGCATATCAATGTACCCGGAGAGGATTTGAGTCAAAATACCAGTTTACTTTGACTTCTTATTACGAAGTTAGTTAGAGAAGTAAATTAATATTGACATGCTATAATGTAGACCAGGTTTTTGCATCTGCGCATCGGTTTTAATAAAATAAACACCGAAAGCTGGGAGAAATCGGACTTATACTCCGTAAAATTGCCAGAATCAAAAAGTAATTTTCTAAACTCAGGTGTAGATCAACCGACTGGGACTGCAGAATTAGTCAGAAAATTGAATCCCAGATGAGCCGACCACCGTGAGTAGAAGATGGCAGTTTGTTGCCCCAGTGCTGGTTGCCACACGTAATCCATTGGGATGTCAGCTGCCTCTCTAACATTTCAAGCCTACTGGTCAAGTTTCCGGTTTGCCACTCGTCTGTGCACTGCGAACGCAAGCTGTCATGCAGTGTGCCATTCCAGCTTACATTCTACACATACAAAACAATCCTGCTCTTCTTTTTCTATCGGTCTGACAGTCTTTCTGCTAATCATCGACAAATTTATG
Source organism: Fasciolopsis buskii (assembly GCA_008360955.1). Classification (NCBI taxonomy): domain Eukaryota; kingdom Metazoa; phylum Platyhelminthes; class Trematoda; order Plagiorchiida; family Fasciolidae; genus Fasciolopsis; species Fasciolopsis buskii. Next base: position 160,919 of record LUCM01008245.1, on the reverse strand, counting down.
TTGTCTACTTCATTCGGATCAGGTATCGTTGTGCAATACTTTAGTAATTTCAATTTTTATCCTGTTCAAATAAACAAGCAACCAACAAGGGCAGAGTTTAATCAAGAGTAGTGGCTTATTTTCCCCCCGCAGAAGTTCACAGTGTCAGAAGAATTGTGAAGCATTGGGGAAACTAACAAAATAATGCCATCAATAGGGATAAATCATCCACATTCTGACAGAAATTTCAACTAAATCTGAGTTTCTGATAGTTAAATCACTACTTCTCCATAATCTGAACCGATAACATCCATAGTTTTCATTTGTTTCATTGTGTCATGTTTGACTTTTTCTGTCATCCTATACTTTGGTTTCGCGTAGCTTTTCTCAGTGAAACCCTGAAATTCCGAACAGTATCTGTTTACGAGGATGTAATACTGTTCGATGGTTTGGACAGTAGCAGATTTCTCTTCGTTCAAAATGGTTGTTCATTCCGACTGAAAGTCATCAGTTGAAAATCGGCCAAAGTTCATAGGCTAACCTCTGTTAATGCATGTCCAGGTGACGTTGTCCACTAATTAGCTGAAATTAATGCTTGTTAGAACCTAACAAGAAGTAGCCATACTAATGCCCATGAACCAATCCAGTCAAAGGCCTCACTCTGGGAAACCATCAAGAAGCAGGCTGGTCAGTTGCTCCAGGCTGTTTGTAGCCCTGTTGTTTTGAAATACTGGAAGCTGTGCTTCTCCAGTCTAATTTGTCACGCTCTGATCTTGGTCACTTTTCTTATCTTGAGAAGACGTCATAGTTAGATTTGTTATTTTTTCTAATTCATTCGCATCTTATTCTGGATTACACCTGCTGGTTTGTTTAAGAACCAAGTGGAACGATCAACGCAAGGACTTATGTAACTATGCCTTACTCAGTAAGGCGCAATCCACCATGTCATCAGTGTAAAGTGTGTCCGTTTTCGGCGTCACCCATAGTTTGGAAGGAGAGGGATTAAAAAATAAAATGTGTTAACGAAAACCGGACATCAACAAATGTTTATTGATGAAAAGTGTGACAAACGGATATGAATGGAAAGGACATTCGATGTTAGGAAATAGCTACTATCACGAAATAACTGTGAATGTATCGGCTTGAAATTAGGTCACTGTAAATAGATGTTAACTTGTAGTCATTGGTGCATACATATAAACATACATGTATAGTTTTATCCAGATAGTGTTCAAATTTAACATCTGCCCTATCGGTACATTGCTCTCATTCTTATGTTGGGCATCTTTCGGCTGATAAATAATAATCAACCAACCACGGTAGTAGTTCTTCTACGGACCCTTCAACGAGAAGCTTCCACGCAAAATTCTTGAAGAAAGATTAAGTTCTCATGACATCCCACTTCCCAGTGTCCAAATGAGAGGATGTTTGCACAAGGCAGTACAGGGCACGCATACCTGACTGACGGCGACAACACGAAACTGGTATTGTGCTCCCCGAGGGAATTTTGTGCACTCATCCAAAAGCTGCTCAAGCTAAATAAATAAAATACAATCACGTATACATATATACAAATGTGTATAAACAAGTCACCAAAACGGTTTCTTGCCTGTTTACGTGGTGAGCAGTAAAAATAGGAAAACCTCTTACGCGCTATGGGACTCTGCATACCACGACACATATTATTTCACAAATATAAAACTGTAGTAAAATAGTCTTAATTGTAGCAACTCTATAAGAGGCAAATATATAAGAGGTATGACAGCAAATTATACCTCCTTTTGGTAGAAACCAGCAAATATCCACGAACCAAACTGATGCGCGATAGAACGTGATTTTGACCGTGACAACCAAATGGTCAAACATGCAATATATGGGAAAACTGCATGGGCTCAGCTCTTCTAGAAAGCATCTTGGGTGATATCCAGAACCATATTAGTTCCCAGTCAGCGTAATTGTTGTGTATATGTTTCCTTGTTTGGATCCCTATCGGATAGGAACATATAAATCTAGGTTTTGAAGTTGAAGTTTCACGGCGTTGCTTTCTTCGCTTCCATATTTTTCTAAGGAACTCCAACTTCAAACCAATCTGTAGTTGAAACACCATATGGTGAGATTAGAACAGACCATTGCCGTGAGACCTAGGAATACATTCATCAGCCGATAGGTTTGGAAAAAGCTACTAGAACAGGAAACAGTGAGAATGGTCATATAATACCCAAGTCAATGGTTACTAAGACAAACGAATCACCAAGATTATCGCCCCATCTGGTGTCACCGACAAAATAAAGACATCAACAGTTGTAGCAGTCCACTAACTAAACTCTGACAGAAGGTATGGGAACTAAAATTCACCGCTGTTTGTGAATGTCTTCCGTATTTGGGAGAAAATCCGGTGTTACATTACAACGTGCTAGTCACGATGGGTCTGTGAACCGTTCAGTCCCCGGTAGGAATGAACAAAATAAATCCTATTTATCTCTGTCATCCTAAGGTTAGGGTCAGCCGCGTTGCAACACATCATATTGCATTGCATCGTGTCGGTGTTAGCACCCATGTTCGGCGAACATAAATTTTCGGTCAGATTTTCGTAGCTTTGTTCAGGGCAACATTATCTCATCATAAACATTGGTCATTTTTTTCCTTCGTTCGCCCGTTTCTTTTGATATTTTGTGGCTTTGCTTCAAAGGCACCTTTTTCCCTTGTTTGGCGGGTTTTAAATTTCCTGATTTTCTGCCGATGGGAACCTATTGTATCCTCTTTTCTTTTCCAGAAAGACTTGGGTTAAATCAATAAAAATCGTCCAACATTTCACGGTTCAGTTAGATAAAAGAGATTAGAGTTAGAATGAATGAAAAAACCAACCTTCAGTCACAAGCATCTAGCAGTTAGTGTAACGAAATTACGGCACCCTGGATAGCTACAGGCGTGAAGTTAACAATTCCGGCTGTAGACAACAAAAAGTTAGAACGCCAGTACTTACATATTTCATCAAATGAATATTGCGGCAATATACACTAGCTTTAAACTCACAGTAACACCATACCCGTTCGTGAATTCTGTCGTAGATTATTTGGAACTCCAACTATAATTTGATGATCCGGAATCAGATTACTGACTACTTTAGTTACCTAAATTCATGATCTCCACCGTCGATTTTGACTGGGCATAACATTACAGTTAGATTTCTTCTTTTTACCAAATTTACCCCTACTCCAAAACAATTAGGCCGACAGTCATGACCTTTAAGATTCCAAACAAAATGGGGTCTTATAACCAGATCCTCACATTGCATTTGCTTTCTTTCGTCTAGCAACAGTAAATACTGTGTTTATCAACGTCAAACTGAATTACGTTAGTTGGGACTGACGAGCTTCTTCTTACTACGCGGATTTTCCATCACGGAGCTACTATGTAGACTGTTCTCGAATGCAAATTGCATAAGTGTTTCAGTTAAACGCAAAAACCAATTTGGTCCTAGAGTCAAGGTTAAAACCGCAGGTTGCTTTTCAGTAAAAACCAGCAACATAACTGAACAGAGATATCTCGTTAAATGAACACAGACAAACACGCCTACACCCAGATTAAAATCTGACTTTTCACGTTATCTTCTCACCTTCGGAGGCATGTAAAACCAGAATTCATCAAAATGTTGATGACTCATTGACTGCTTTGCATTCATTGTATTCAGTGAACAATAAATTTGTTAATACGGTAATTTACAAAGCTTGCCAATTTGATAGTATATTCCGAACGGGATTCGATTCCGATACACTGACAAATCGTCTCTGCTCAGAATGACCTTCATTTGAGGTCGCCTATTCACAATAATGTGTAAATCGGCCTATTGAAATCTTTGCTGATATTCTGTTCCATCCACTGCTGAATCAGAAATGAAGTTCACGCTAGCGGTAGCATGTGTGCTACATAGAGCTGTTGAACCTTGCATGACTAAAACCCTAGTAACTGTTTAGAATACTCGACATCTCACCATCGAAACATGACTAATTCTACAGGGTAAGATAAAAGCACTAATGAATGAACTGTAATCGAAGGCTGACCCCAGTAGTATATTTTGCATATGGATGGGTGAACGAAATTTCCCCGGAAGCACACGATCGGTTTCGTGGTTACTGCCGCTCTCCTGGTATGCGTGCACGGTATTTCTCTGCCCAACTATCCCTACACAAGTGCGCTCCTTCCATACCTTCTCACCAGAATCTCATTTGAATCAGATGACTACCGAGTAACCATGCCTGAAGGGCGGCAATAACCACGAAACCGATCGTGTGCTTCCGGGGAAATTTTGTTCACCCACCCATATGCAAAGTATACTATTGAGGGGAAAAACCATTATATTCGGGCCTTGTGTTCCCTTTCTGAAAGGTAGTCTTGCCCGACCGACGAAAACCGTCCTATGAATCGCCATGTGATTCTTAAATGGACTTATCATCCATTCACGCTTCTAAAGATTCAAGTGAGATTCTAGTCAGAAGATTGTCCCCATCTGTCTGGAACGTTCATCATCGTGAGACAGAAGTGGACTGTTCGACTATTTAGTGGTGAAGATGTTTTGGTAAAGCCAATGATGACGCGAAATCTTATTAGTTGGTATTACAAGTTTGCTATTAAACTACCCTCTACTTTGACCATTGGAGCTGGCCGCTTTAAGCCGCAGGGTAACGTGTACCTAAGTGCCATGCACAATTCCGTAATTTTTCGTTCTTTCACATATGTCCCAGTTAATATGCACTTTGACTACAACATAAACAACAGTGGAATATTCGACGGACGGTTGTCTTATTTCATTTGATATTTTTGCCACACGGGGATGAAATGACGTATTCGAGACAATACAGCACTTTCAGTACAATAACTAACCATAAAAACAAATAGTAATATTCTAGTTTATTATTACGCCATAAATTGGTGCGTTGTGCTTTTATAGCTTTCTGATCCTCCCCCCAAGCTGCGAAGTGCACTTATGCCTGTTGAGGAAACACTGCACAATCGTTGTCCGCCTAACCGATTTATTTGCTTCGATTTCCCGCTAGGTCAGAATCCACAAATGGCAATCCGTGTATCCCAAAAAATCGGGACCACAGCTAATAGATTTCTCAAAAGAATTCTCGTGGTTTATACTATAGCGCCGGCCTGGTGGTCGAAGCTTTGGGAAAATCGCACCGGACTGCTGTATTAGCTGTTTCTTTTGTTGACAGTCTAAATGCACTTCACAGTTATCAGTGCGGTTGAATGGTGCGACGAAAAATTGGAACTACTATGCATTAGACTGTTGACAAACCAGTACTCGATTGCGATTCCACTATGCACCCAAATTGTTTTGCGAACTCGTCCAGTTTTTCGCACATTCAAAAGCAGTGAACAAAGGCAACATTGTGAACCATGAAAAACCTGGTCCAATTGATCCCCCAAAAATAATACTACCGTTTTTTTGTTAAAGCCGTGTAATTTCGATTTTATTTTCTTTTCACCGATACGCGCCCACAACCAACGTGATTCCAATAAGGATTTGACTAGCAGCCAGAATAAAGCACACTCTTCGTGCTGTTGTTGAACTCGTCATCCCACCGCCCATTCTTCACCAGTCACCTTTCACGGATCTCTGTGTCGGTGCTCCCTGAACGCATATCTGCTAGGATGAGTTATAGGGATGAAGAAGCTGAAGGCCCGAAGCGTCTTATTTTGGTGGAATCATTCATGCATGTGTGTGTGTGGGGGGGGTGTGTGTGGCAAATGAGTGGCGTTTCTAATCTTTTTCCAATGGGGTCGATGCACGTCCGGTTTTTGAGTAGAGTGGTCTATCTCACCCACCTACTGTTCCCTCACAAGTTACTGTTTGTGGTGAGAGGCAATTCTGGGGAAGATATTTAATTAGCCATCCATTTTTTTTGTTTTGGCTCTCCGGTTTGCTTGTGAATGTGTGTGCGTGTGAAGTTTACTTAATAGGTCGGTAGGGTTTGCTTCTCAAATCCACCGGATCATTACTCGTACAAAGCACGTTTCTGCAAGAGTCTCGTACAATGACACTTTATCTTTGTGACACTTGTGCTAGTATGTGTTTGTGAATCCAAATGCACGTCGGTCCCTACGATAAACCAAGAGAGTACCGACGTGACTGGATGTTTTGTCATAAGTGTTATGGGACCATCTTGTTTAGTGACACCAACTGCAACCATTGAAGGTGAGCTACTCGGAGAGCGGAGAGGAGTTTTCAGTGTAGAAGGTGGTAATCACGGAGAATGAATTTAGAGGGAGTTGAGACATCAGATTCCTGGGACTATGCGCACAAATTGGGAAACTTAACTATATATTTTAAACATTCAGCTTTGGTTTAAGTTATAAAATTGAATCAAATATATCCGCACACACAAAGGTTCATCGACTGGATGCTAACACTCCACGTGTGCTGATCAAATGGGAAGTCCGTGTTCATTAACTCCACAGGATATATAATAGTAGCGCATATATTTATTAACTTATCCCTCATCTCCACCGTTTTAGTCCTAGCAGGTAGTAAAATACTCTAATGTCTGATTAGGATGAACGGATCGAACCGGTAGGAAAAAGACACCGTATTTCATTCAGCGACACCAGATCAACATCAAACAGCTTATCGTTATGATTTGGAATGGCACTCAGTCAGACGGTACTTGAATTTAGTTTGCTAGCTGCGATTCTCCAACAATTTAAGAAGCAACCCATTTCGGCAAGTGAAGAGCCGAGACACGGCATTATGTACTCATTGTGAGGAATTAAAGCCCACCTAATGTGTTCACACGGTCTACTTGTTTAAGCCATCCTTGCCCTGACAAATATGCCAATCAAATCAGTTCATCACCTACTAAAAATTATTAAATCGTAAGCGATATTTGAAAGTGCGCATGAGTGTAGCCTGCAGATACCAAAAGACTGGTTCTAATTACTTTCCGTTGATGTCCTGATTGCCCGAGAAGCAGGTGTTAGTCCTTGAATTATATCGTCACAACTCTGCGTACAAAGGCTCATGGCTTGTATTTTTCACTCTTCGTCTTCTGTCCAGTGAGACGTGACATGTTTGCTCACGTCATCTTGTCCGCAGAGGATCGTTTACGGAAAGGTTTGTCGGGCCTTGCAAACGTTACTTTGGAACTCACCTAACGAACAGTATTCGACATCAACTCCCCGAATGACAATGCACAGACAATCCGAAAATTTATTTTCGTGGCTGAAGCACTCAAATGAAGTATTTCCCATGCTGACTTGAAGAGTACATCGAAAAATTGATGCGCCATGTATTAGTTTTTATTGTGAGTGATATAGTGTTAATAACAGCATTGTTGGTAGATGCGATAAGCTAACTTTTCGACTACCGTGATTAGTCTTTCTCATGCAAGTTTTACAGTTAAAATGATTATAAAACTTGTCTTGAGAAAGACTATCCCCGGTAGTCGGAGCGTTGACGTATCACATATCTTCAGTGCTTTTCGGAAGTTGAAGGTAATTCTCCAAAACTGGCAGAACCGTGTCTGAATTGATCAAGAATTATCTAAACGTATATATACATAATTAGTATTAAGCGACTATCGTCTTGCTTTGGGTCCATAAATCACGCAGTATGATGTTTAAGTGAATTATTATAAGCTTGAAAGTTTAGCTTCATCGATCTACCGGTCAGTCACACACAATACACCGAAACCTAAGCAGCTTTCATCTACTAACTAAATCCTCCCTCATTCATGGAGGACGAATCAGACACCGATAACTGTCAAGTTGAATGGCAGCGTCTCCGTTCCTAATGCTTTTGATTGTTTTTGGATTGCAATTGACTCTCATCAAATCCACCAAGCATATTCTTAAAAAGACTCCATAACAAGCTGAATGTGAGTACGTTTCAGTGAACAGAAAATAGCTGTTTATTCTGATACTTTAAGCAAAACGGTGCTAATGGCAGAATATCCGGCTAAACACTGCACAATGTTCGGATAATGCTATTACGCAATCGGATAATTTCCCTCGCCGAAGCACACTTGTAATTGCTCTTCATCAACGTTCCTTTTTCTGCCAACATATTTAGCTTCCTAAATACCTAGCAGATGATCAGAAAAATCGATTGAAGCGGCTGTACTCCTTCATACAATGAAAAACAAGATCAAACCATGTTCGAAATATACGTAACTAATGTGGTCAAATATAGGCGTATTTGGTCAAATTCAGTTAAACTGTGCGCATGTTGAGAATTATTTCACACTTGTCGATTAGCAAGGAAGTAATCAAAGCACGGAACGCGGAAAATCTATGGCTATCTCTGAAATGCAAGCCTATTAACTTACACAATTCCATCTTGCTATTTAATATCACTTACTGCAACACAGTCTGCTTTGTCGGACGAAAAAAAGATTGCCTGATTTCTAAGATGTCAGACAAAGGCGGTTGTAGGTACGGTTCCTGTAGATGCCTAGTAATACTTTGTAAACATTAATATTATTCCCTTTTCGGTTAAAATGATGGCCTGATTTGTCGCAACTGTATCTCATGATGGCTGGTCTCTATCCTTTTGAATTACTGCGATATGGTAGTAGTATTCGCAAAAAAGTCTAAATATGAAGCTTCTGTTTGTCAGCTTCAAACCCATGCAAACAGGGAGAGAAGAAAAACGGAATGCACTGGATGATAAAAATATTCGATCCCTGGATTCCGGCGAAAATGGGTGAAATAAACAATGAGTGCAACAAACGAACGCACTCAGCTTTGAAACATTCTCTGTGAGGCTCTGGAAAATTACATTTTGCTACGGGGTAATTCTGCTCGTGATTGTTTGAATGGAGTCGAAGGATGGCCGATATGTATGACGAAAGGTCGTTAGTTTTGCAGGATTTACCTGTTAGAGGTGGAATCACGTCATCGCGAGCTAATTTTAGGGTGACAGTTGTACGTCTACAATAGACTGGAATTCGACGAGCTACCTCCAAAGCAGCATGATCTGACGAATTGCCGTCGCTATACTTCCAAATGAGATTTCCGATTGGTCGGCTGATTGTTGATCATCATTATTGAACTTAGATAATTGACCGGACACTTTTTCGGTGCTATTCTGCCACAGTTAATAGCACAGATGATCAAAGGCCAATAGTCATGTCGCAGGCTCAATCGATACTCAACGAACACTATTTGCCTCAAAGATTGTATCGATGTCAGATCATATGTGTAAGCCAAGAGAAGAAATAAAGAACGACGTGAAATGGACACTTATTGACAACCATATGCTTCGAAATCTTGTGGATAGGCTCTGCCGGTTTGTCAGGGTGCTGAAACATAAAGCCAGTTTTCCTCCATAGAGACTTGATCAAACTCTGTAAAAACTCAAAGGTTACAATATGTTTTGTCGTGGCATTATTCTACACATTCGTGCAGGTTTCATTTTCTTCAGGTTTTTGGACTGGGACGCGGACAATGCACGGGCGACCATCTAGTGTTGCATAATCACGATTTCACTGACACACGGGAACTCATTCATCCTGTTATTTATGATACGGCATTGGTAGATTTAATTTCTGCGTTCTTCGGTCAACAGGCTCAATAAGAAATCATCTGAATTTTTTGGATATTCTCTGTTTTCTTTATCTTTAATCTTCAATTTCTGAAGCGCACTCATGCGCGCGGTGAGGACCACGCTCGCACAATTCCCCCCTTACTAGAACCTGCTTTGGACAACTCGGTGGGATCACGTGAAAAAAACACAACTCGGTTCCCTGTGGGGTTATTCAATCGGAAAACAAATCCTAATGGAGGGTAATTTCCTCAATTTTAAGCTCGGATGCACATAAGTCTAAAATGTCGTGGTTTCCACGTTGAGATACGACTATATGAGGGGTTGAGATTTGAATCTAGAATAAACTAGATACTTTGTGTCCTTTCCCGCCTCCCTTTTCCGTAATAAGATAGCAAAAAGAGCATTCCTATCTGTTGTACCATAGTCTGTTCTGCTCTGGTGTGCTCTGCTGGCCTTTCTTTTCTTGAGCAATACACTTTGAAAGAGTAGACTGGCAAAATTATTTAGACGGTACGGTTGAATGGCCAACAATTTACCCTGCTAAAAGTAATTGCAATGGATAATGTTTGCATTTCAGCGACTTGGTAAATCAAACATTGATAACTTTGGTATTTGATCCTGCAGGCAATGATGTGGTGTTCTGACGACTGTTCTGATCGTTTTCCTATTGGAATAAATGTGATCAATTTGAGGTCCCTTCTCATCTGGACTACCGATGTTGATTAGTATGGATCCATGTACCGATCTCGGTTCAAATCAACCAGTCCCTAGTCAAGTGTCAGCCACGCTCCGAACCAGGGTTGACGGGGGCCAGTAGAACATCCCGACCTCTGAGTCATTTGGGGATAATGCTCGGTATGTTGGCATTGTGGTGGCTCTCGGATGGCTACATAGGGCCTAGTGATCATTCCAATTTTACGAGCAACTGCGAAAATTTCTGCCCAGAGCACCGTGAGACAGTTTAGACTAGCGAAGCCTCGCATACTTATGCCAACTTCATAGGTATCCAGGCAGCCTTTTTATTTTCGAATAGATGCCTCTGGAAATTGACCGTTCAGTTATGCAATGGAGGTATAAGGCACCAGTTTTGCGTTTATTCAAAACACAGTTTACAGTTACTGTAACCGTCTAGCAGTAATAATAATAATAATAGCACTACGCACTAACTGAAACAAAAATAATACCAGAAAACTGAGGTGCAAAGCCCCAATGGGCTCAGCAAATAGCAAAACAAACTGTTACGGGGGATTATGCGAAGGCAAACTACTCCGTTATTATTTCCATGCATATTTGATGACTTTCCACTTTCCACAACTTCTCACGAGTTTGTCGCATCTGTATTCTAACATTTGGAATGAGTTAGTGACTGAGAAATTACTTCGAAAGTGATTAAAAATACCGAAATTTCAAAATATGATCGACAGGAAACTGATTATCATTGTCAGTTTAAACTTTCCCCAGTACCAATAGACTACAGTTTATCCAATGGTAACCCAAAAGTTCCAAGCAACCCAACATTCTGGCTTTGATCCCGATGAGTTTCCCCCAGTGTTTGCTCACACTGACGATTTCACGAAGATACATTCCAACAAGGTTTATTCGAGTTTCTCAAATCTATTTAAACAACTAGATCGTTTTCCAGAATGGAGTTTTTAGCGAATAGATTGCAATGTAGAATGGTGTAGAAACGTTTCTTTTTGGTCTTCTTCTTCCTCTCTACCTGTGCGGTTTTTCAATCTCTTCCATAGGTCTTAATCTTTACGGAGCATAAATGTTTGCTGTAACAAGACCCTGGCTTTCGAAGCTAAAGTGAACAAGGACAATAAAAGCTGCGTGACGAAACTGGGTGTGTAAATTTCCTCACTCAGTGTGCTTGCCTTCTTGTTACCTCATTTCCCAGAAGGATCCGGTGGGGATTGAATAGCGATTGTTTTCTATCCTGGATTAAGGTATAGAAACATAGTCAGTACGTGGCTTATTCAACTTGCTACTCCGTTTCACGGATCCTGGAACTACCAAATTTGTTTAGAAAAATACCGAGCGACTGACTTTCATGCCCGTTGAACTGGCAATAGCAACGGCCAGGTAGCTGTACGTATCCTTTTAGATCAATAACCGTTGGTGGTTAGGTGAATATCGTCGTGGCGCTTGGACATGAAAACCTCGGCTTCGTCTCCACCCGACCGTTCGTCACTTCCACACTCGCCACACAGTCTCTGGCCGCGACCCAAGTCGGGTAATAATATAGGCCTTCTGTATAATGAGCAAGAGAAAGATTTATTATCATTAGCTTCTTATATTTTTCGAATGTACATCGACCGTATGAAATCAATGGAAGGATCAGACCTAAGGGTTTCTAGGGTCCACCGCACTGAAAGGAGAAACCGGCAACCAGGAGCCTTGAAAGTTGGAATAGCATATAATTGTTAAATAAGATCCCAACAGGTCAGTTGCGGTAATGATCCGGGCGAAAGGGAGTCCTCGTTTTCAACATACATTCCAAACTTTTGTCTACTCATTTCTTGTGCATATCAATGGTTATGTTGAATAAACTAAATTATGACGTAGTTTTCTTCTCTGGTAGTTTCGAAGTGATTTTCGAAACCTAACTCGATTGTTCATTCAATACCAGGGCCCATCAGTCGTTTTGTTTTAAAATAACAACATTGCCCGATTTAGTTACTTATTCATAAGGTTTCCAGCTGTTTATCAAATGTAATAGATTGCTGCGCTGAATGATATTTTTTCTTCACGAGAACTATGTAGCCTATTATTAATGGATTGAACCTGGAATGATAAACCAATACAAAAATCCACGTTCACGAACCTTCGGATCCACTATAACATGGGTTTGTGTTGAATAGACTGCCCCCGTTCAATTATGGTTATGTACCAAGTGCCCAGACGTGGCGCTTGGCACAAATATTTCCAGTTATCTGAAGTGCGGCGTGGGCTAAAAAGTAGGCAATTTTCCCTTTTTTCTTTCCTCCTACTCCTGACAATTCTCTGCTATTCAGCTACAGTAAGTGACATAAAAAACATCATTGACAAGTTAACCAGTAGGGTGCAATGGACAAAATGAAGTGTCAGTCATTCAGTTTGATTAGTAAGTAGGTTCTTTCAGGATGACTACTTCAGTGAGCACTACAACCAGGGGTCTACGGCAGGTTTCTAGTTGAATACTTTGAAGCACAAAATTGTTAACAATGTCAACCCCTTTCCGCCCCACTTGGTGAAGTAAATGCGTTATTCTATCTCGGCATGGTCGCTGCTTATGCTTGTATCCGAATCCCACAGTATTCATCGACCTTCCTGGTTGTGATCTAGCCATCAAACAGAAGAAATGGGACTTTTAAGCAAACTGAAATCCCCTTAACCTTTTTGGTGACAAGTTAAAAACAGCCGTATTTTGGTACGTCACCATAACACATGAAACTGTTAGTAGTAAAAGGGTCTGAACGTACCCGGTTCTCCTAATTGTTTTCTGCACGTAGCTAAAAGCGGGATTCTGCTTACTTCTTCGTAATCATTTTCTCGTTTTTTTTGTTTCCAGTGGCATCGGATAGAAGGTTGTTAATTTCACACGACATTTCTTTACATCACCAACGGGCTGATTCCATCTAGACGAAATGGTTGTATTTATGGTTATCGGACCAACTTCTCGATGACAACTAACTGTAGTGACCTAGTGCTCATATGTGATTGAATAATTCTTGGACTTCAAGAATAGCAATGGCGAGTTTTGCTAGGCAGACAAAATTATAAGGGGGATTTTCAGAAATATCGAAACATGACAGCAGATATCGTTGGGCCAAATTCCTTAAAAAGGCGTACGTCTAATTTTTCTCTTGTACATACGCTTTTCCATTTTGATTCAATTATTCGATGAGTTTTATCGTTAACTCTGGACTGGTTTAACTGGTAGTTGATGACTGACTAGGAGAATAGATAATGTAAATGGGAATAACCGTGTCTTAGTAGATGGACAATCCGATAGGGTAAGGTCATCCTCTCCCTTATCATCGTTTCACTCTAGACTTGGCTCCATTCATGCTCCTGATTCATTGTTCTTTCGTCCAGTTTGCTGGATTCTTTGACCACACCCGTGACAGAGTGTAGATGAAACTAATCCAGTCTTGACATCTATCCCATCGATGAACTGGTTCGTTGACGAATATGGATAAGTAATAGGGTGATTACATATTTATGCGCACATACACACATGCATACAGATGGACTCTCAAGGTTCCAGCTGCTTAGTTTGACCTTTGGAACATGAGCCAATTCATTTCCATTATCATCAATGTTTGTCCACCAAAACTCAGGTCGTCTTCCGTCCCTCAGCATTTGGTCGGTACACCCAAGGCACGAAAGACATGGCACAGGGAGGGAGTGAATCACCGACTGGTCAACTCGGGATCAATCACCAACCGTAACAATCTCCATCGTATCAACCATCCTGTCCCCATTCGTCTGACCCTCTTCTTAACGCCCTAGCTGACTGAGCAAATGTAATCCAGGTTTCGCGTGCAAAACGCATTACATTCTTTGGCGTCGGGTTCAACTCACGAACACCCAGGAATTCAACGAAAGTATCGAGTCATGATGTTCTACACACGCAAATGATGATCAGAAAAACGTGCGCCTGCAACCGAAAGTGTAGTCATCTGCTTATAGTTGGTGGGGCGCATCTCCTAACTGATTGGTAGACCAAATGAGCGGACAGAGGTCAAAGATGAACGTGTCCTACCAGTGAATGGATAACTAATCTGAAATGATACATTTCAAATCGATTTTATTTGCATGTACATGTAAAATAACTTTTCGCCTCTCTTGTCCGGAGCCGCCCATCTGGCCGAAAGCCGGATAAGTAGCTTCATAATGGAGACAAAAATCGAAGTACTTTGGGTACACGAAGAGTGTGAGATGGATCAACTGGATCACTCTGCAAGACTTGATCGAACAATCAGTCATTCTTAAACTCCGACAGGTTGATGCTGGTTGATGCACTTGTTGATTTTCAACACATGTTTTGTGCATTTTCGACCGGCCGCAAAGTCCGTTCGAGGAAGAATGCCATAGTCCCTTTGAAACTTGTTGAATTTCGTTCGGAGCGTAGCATTCCGGCTTGGCCATTGTCCATAAGGAAGGATGTGATTTGATTAGAACGTATCCCAAAAGTTAACTTCACGTGTGGTGAAGGAACAAGACGGAAATGCTCATCGGTAGGGATTCCACGCTACGGAAGCCCAAAGTAAGAGGTCGCATTACATGAAATTTTAGTCATTTTAACTGGTACAACCTAGACTAATGTTAATAAAACGGAAAGCAGGATGAAAACAGCAGATTAAAATAGTGAAGGATGCCATGCAAGCCACGTATATGGGGCAACTTTTTCGGCCTCTGTATTGTTACCCGGTAGGGTATGTAAATTGAAAGGCTGGTCTGCGTTCAAGCAATAAAGCTTATCAAAAACTAATAGATATAAAATGGAACGAGGTAGTTCCTGAGATGGAGTAATAAAATTTGAAGAGATTATGAATAGACAATGCAGTAATCCCAGTGCGTTGACTGAATGTCATTTCTAAGTTATAGGAAGTCACTGCAAATACAATGGAACACCCATGCAGCATGTCCCTTGCCTTAATGATATGATGGGTTTATGATCATTTTTCCTTTTGGTAGGAATCCCATCTATGGTACTCACCTCGGATACCCAGATGAAAATGTCACCCATAGCGCTGGATACCTGTTCACGTGTATGAAATCGAATGACGTCTGGACGACTGAGTTTGAATTTCACGCATTCTACATTGGATAAATCTCTTCCAGTCTCACCTAAAGCTGTAGTATTCTTGATTAATCATACCTAGGCGTTGAAATTTACATGGAGTGATGGGGCAGGACCGCTGGTAAGGTAAACACTAACAGTGACGGAAATATGGAACCAACAACGGGTTTCAATAGGCAAATAATATCTGCATAGTAGCTTTCGGCATGCCTTTTACAACCCGGGGATAAATCGAACAGTTCTATACTTGATATCCATTTCTATCTTATAGGGATATTTGTCAATGACACATACTTCTAGAGCTTGTATATATGTATATCATTAACTCAAATAATGCACCGCTAATACACGAATTGATAATGCTTTTGTGGCGGAGAAAGTCTGGTTTTCCAGCTGCTGGTATCCTGCATTTTATACTGACATCGTCTCTTTCGTCACGTGAGTGGTCCTACCATCGTAATGATATTTCCGGCCGGTGACGTACAGTTGTCTCGTTAGCACATCACATGCTCTTCATGGATTTGATTTTGTGACCTAAAGCTGATTTCATGTAATATCTCCTTTTAACTCGATTTTCTTGCTGGCATTCCCTCTTCTTTCGACACCGCTTGTTCTTGGCGTTATTACTTCACATCAGAACGTCTAAATTTACTACTACGTGATAGATGCACGTTGGTTTCACTGAGAAATTTTTTTTCTTATCTCTCTGTTTAAGTCTAATAAGTACTTCAGTTCTCCTGAATGGTCAATCCGTGTCTGATGAACGAAGCACAGGTTATCAATGAATACATTGCTTTCCATTGATTTGCATTGCATTTTGCGAAGCTGAATAGTTGAATGCTAGGTGCTGTAGATTAAGTAATGAGAAAAAGAACTGGTGCAATCCACGGCTGCATAAAATTTATTGTGATTTATGAACGCCTGTCTCACTTTCCACGCCAGTGTGCACGTTCGGATCTGTCCAAAGCTTTGCATATGCATCCGCGCAACCACACAGGAGCATAGGGGAAAACATAAACCTCCTGAATCCAGTATCGCCTCCCCGGTACTAAATCCAGGAAAAATATGTACCTAACGCCCATTAGGATTACTGGGATGTGCATATTGATCTCTTCTGGCAGCCCATTTCCACGTAACAATCTTTCGGATACCCTTCGAGGAACAATGTACCCGGAGCATGCACTATTGAATTCGTTTTCCACTATTCATTGATCGCAGCTTTTATGGTGCTGATTGAAAAATTACCACATTTCGGCAGCAAACTTTACCGTGTCATCTTTCAGAGAGTTAGCTTTGCATGACCATCAAAAACGTCCGAGGAATCACCGTGACATTCTTACATGGATTCATATTCAAGCACGATCCTAATGTTCCAAATGATGTTCCAGTACAAACTCAAAAAATGCGTCCATATATCGGGATGACTGGCCATGACAGTATCGGGTATGTATACCTCACGAACGCAAGTTACCCTGAAACCCGTCGTGGGTTTCTGGAGAAATTTTATCCATTCATCATTATACGGTAACTTTATACTGTAAATTCCTCCCGCACATTTTAGGTTTTCATAGCAATCACTTCTTAATTGGATGCACAGAACAATAGTTAATATCGCTATTCGCGGAAGAACTAATCATCACTAACGTTGAGATATCAGTTTGTTCGTTGATCAGTTGCCATGAAGATATGGGAAGGCAAGCTATCATGAACGAAAATCTTTGGCGAATTCAAATAATTTACCATTTGTGCTTATTGTAACTGGTCCGAAAAAAATGATTAGAGACGGCACCGAAATTGGTTTGGTGGAATCATTCAGAATATACTTTCAGTACAGATTAGATGGTTCTCATATCGAACTGATAGTATATGAATTGTCGGTTCTTTGCAGCCATCGCCGTGTGTTATCTGTTTCTTGCGGACTTGGTAGTAAACATTTCCTCCATGCTTTTACTTTGTTGGACAAGAAAGAGGACTTATCTACAGAAGACGGATCGATGGCGTCTGATGTGTACCAGATACAAAACAAACGGTCATCGAGATTTGAACAGTTAGCAGGGGCATCCAAACAGCTAAAAAGTCAACATCATGCCTCTTCGTTGTAAGTTCGAGTAATTCAATCATCTCAAAAGCCGCGCAGTGATTCCAGCTCATTTCCGAAAAATCGTATGCACATTTATATTCGTAATAGAAAGCAAGCAAAAGATAGAAGAATGAAAGAACACGCAAGTACAGTCGATTAACTTTCCATCTACTTACTTAACACATTTTGACTCAATAGACTAGGTGATCAGATGGACAAGTAAACTAGAAAGTAAGTAATTATAAGCGGAATCTGTACTGGAAGTTTAGTTCGTAGCTAAAGTTGAAATAAATTAGTTCTGTGTTTTGCTTGTTATTCGATTTTTGTTGATGTCGAATTCTGTAGGAGTTCATGAATTCATCAAAAGCCAATATTCCCAAAAACGAATTCTAGTAGGGCTATTTCCCTTATTTCTTTATTTTTTTTCATCTATCCCGTTATTACGTAACTGCGGATAAAATGTCCTAATAAATAGGGTCTCATGGCCCGCAGAACGATAACAGATTTTTTAGAAGGTTCATCGTGTTTATTGGTACCAGAGTATCTGGAATAGATGTGACTTTGTTCATAACAGAAGACTGGTTCAGACTGAAATGCACTGAGGTCAATGACGAAGTGTTTGCTGGCACAGTCCGGTCTCAAAAATGTCATTTCCATGTTGAGTCCATAACTTCAAGGTCAGGGTGAAACTATCCTCGGGACTATTCGGCAAACAAAATACTTCATTTTCCTGCTCGCCTACTTGACTAAAAGCTCTGTTGGAATGGTGAGGGAATAAGTGAAGAGACTTCTGAATTTTACCCGCTAATCTCGAAACATCAATGTCGAGTTAAATCATGTGTTTGTATTCTCTGTTTGGAAATATGTCAAATAACGGTCACAGTCATTCTCAGTCCATCATTTATTCACGTACAGGGAGGCCTTTTTGACTGTTCTGTTTTATTCTTCTGCCGCAGACATGAGTTCCTTATTTCATAACTTCTTTGCACACTTGATGAATGCTGGCTCTTTTATTCTCGCGATTTACACTCGCTGGTCCTAGTGACATGCCCAGTCTCAAGCAGAATGAAGAGTGAACTTATCCCTTGAAATCGGCGGGATTGGACAGTCCAGCTGACTTCACAGAAGAATATGGGATCCTCATTGAACAGACGCAAAATATTCATCTTACGAAGAAAACTCTGAATGCAGAGAGGTACATCGCGTGCTGTCTCAAATGAAAAGACTAAATCTCTTGTTTAAGCACGGCATACTGGGCGAGCTGTTACTAACAATGAGCCCACGATAACCACGGATATTTCGAGAGTCCTATTGCACACAAGTTCATTTCTTCATATAGTCGCCAAAGATTGTCTATGTTGAGGACTAACCTGGACTTAAAACATAGTATAGCGATGAAATCCATGAAGAATCAAATTTCGAGTCATTTTGAAGAACAACAAAGAACATTCAATAAATTTTACGCAAGACGCTCATATCACTTGCGGTCGGTCGTGCGGGGTGACCAAGTAGGTCGAACATAACACAATCAGCCACAAGCCAAAATGGAGGTTTACCACACCGGGACCCTAGTGACAGGGGTGCTTTGAATAGATGAATAGAATGCCTTGCTCCGAGATGAACGAATAGAGTAATAACTACAGAAAATCCACTTAGCATTCAAGTACACGAGAATAGACGAAATAAAATAAACTTCACAAGAAAGGGACAAAGACGGGAGACTGTGTGCTCAATTAACTTTCGAATTGTCTTGTTGATTATGTCGGGTACGGGCCTCCCGAAAAGCGTGTATTTGTGTAAACGTGTCTTGTTTTGGATTTATTGTTCTCTACTGAAACCTGATACTCTTTAAGCAGAAACTTTATGGGGAAGCATTGGTGATTATGGTTCGAACATCTAACATTTAACCTTGAGGCTTTAGGAACTCATCACTGAGAGATGAAGACTGTCTAGAAATCAGCATTTTATGCTGTTCAGCCTTAATTTAGTGTATATTTCACTAAACTGATCTCCATGTTTCAACAATGTAAAGCTGCACAGCAATGGAAAACAATACAGACCCGCAATTCACGAAGTGGCCAAATCGGCCGATGTATGTATTGCAAAACAGTAAGAAGAGGGTTTTCTTTATCAGTTCATGTTTATATGTTCGGCGAGATTTTACTGGCCCGCTGCCAGGGCCTACGATGAAATGGTACGTTATTTTTATGTGAGGCTTCTGATATTCAGGGAACCAAATAGGAGGTAATTCACCATTGTAATGGTTTTGTGGAGAGATGACGTAAACTTCGCTTCCAGTGACTGCCTATTACCTCTCCCGCAATTCCAGGAAATTACTAGTCACTAGTTTCCTAAATCACAATCCAACTCGTTCTCTCATTCTTCTTTCGGTTGCACCGTTTACAAATGCCCGGCGACGAGTAATGTCGATGC
Source organism: Fasciolopsis buskii (assembly GCA_008360955.1). NCBI lineage: Eukaryota > Metazoa > Platyhelminthes > Trematoda > Plagiorchiida > Fasciolidae > Fasciolopsis > Fasciolopsis buskii. The sequence goes on along the minus strand of LUCM01008245.1, from coordinate 141,086 downwards.
TCTGGGTGGTCGTATTGTCGCCAACCGAGTTCGTGGAAGCTGGTTCGGGCATTCCATACTGACCCAGATTCGGCATGTTTGAGGTAGCATCACATAACTGCCGCTTTTTGACGGGCTTAGAAGGCTCTTTGCTCACCACACAGGTTAAATATGCTGCTTAATTCCATGGAGATAAAAGACACAGAATAATGCCTGAAAAGGTTGATACCTGACCTTATGGACGTGGAATCCATACAAGGAAGAGCATTTTTCATGTAACACATGAAGTGAATGCAAGCAACTCCTTGAGTGTCAATTTTTTCTGAGCCGCACGTCTGTTCTGTATTCAACAAAATAAATTCCCTTATGATATTTTGCCTCTAAATGTATAGACGTACAACTAAATTTGCATCTCTCAAACATGGTTTGCCGTGGTCCAAATCACAAGGTCCCGCGCATCTTTATTTTGATCAGAATCTGGTCAGTTGGTAAAAGTTCCCATCGTGACGCTGGAATCCCAAACCTGGCACATCCTTTGTTGTTGTTGTGTTGCATTTTATAATGGCAATAGCGCAGCGTTGTTGAAAATTTGACAAGATTCAAGTTTAGTACAGGTAAGCTTCCTCACTTCAAGTTTACAATCGGATATATTTGAGAGAACTTTCAAATGGTAACAAGACGAAAATACTCCTTGTCAGTTTTGTAGTAGATATAGCAAAATGGATTTTTGACAAACCTTTGATTTAGCTCTCCGCATAACCACAGATCACCTTTTCACGCATTCATTGACGAACTAGTGAACCACGGAACTGTCCAGAGACGAATTTGAAAATCTAATTTACCAAAGTTATAGTCTCATTACGGTGACTCATAGGCCAGCCCATGGAAATTCTCCGCAGCCGATTTCCTCGGTTAATATCAGGTATCAGGATATGGAACCATTGGTGCAATTTTTGTGTTATTTGACAAAGGTAGTTTGCCCATCGTTCAACTCGATGCACAATCTTTTTCCCCTCGCCCCAGTAGTTGAAATGTCCAGTTCCATCGGCCAACTTGTTTCGAAAGAACAGTTTCCTGTAGAACGGGTCTACTCCCGTTCTTCTCATTTCTTTAATCTGTGAACTCGAGAGCCAGTTGGTATAAATGACACGAAAACATCGTTTTCATTCTAGCGCTTGCATGCTTCCTGTCAGAAAGGACTGAAGATTTATTGCCGAATAATTCAACCAACCGTAAATACTCCTAGTTGACTGCCCCAACAGAATTTTTGGTACATGAATCGATACAGATATGAGTATTGTATTAGGAAACATCGTATTCACTTAGCCTTCAGGAAGAAAATTCGCTTGGCTTTCAGAGACCGAGTAGTCAGCTCATCCAGGTGGCCAGAAGCAAATCTGAATGATTTTATCCATTGCTCCACAAATACTCCAATGTGAGGAGGGTATACTTTACTTTTCTTCAGTCTGCATTTATTTCCGTCGAAAGACCAGATTAAGAGTAACTTTGCTCTATTTTGACAAACCTGACTGCTCGTTTCCAAACTTACTTCGGTCTTTTTCAAGCAATCAGCCTGAAGTTCTGAAATTTTGGGGGGCTGATTCTGCTTGGCGATGTCCTGTTTCCACACTGTTTGATGAAGACGAAAGATTTTCCGGTAATAAACGTGCAAACCGTATGCAAAAATAGGCTCTGGTGTGGACACTGACTTTATGACTTCATGCATAATTTGACACGAATTTCGGAATCGGAAAACAGAAATCACACAGGAGAATTTTTACTCGCTTAAGATACTTGCCAATGTCTAGAAGCAGCAAGATGAATTTTCCCACGTTTATTTTTTAGCATCAAGCCGATCTTATTCATAGCGCTCCCGTCCCATTGGGAAACTTCATATTATCTGACCTAATAAGCTCCGCTCTTAGAGCCTGGATGACAGGGACAGAACTGGACTACGCAGGAAACTTGTGTGTGCGAAAATGACTAGTGTAAACGTCATCCATTAATCCACAAGCTAAAGCACAGACAATGTTATACAGGACTAAATCTCTTCAATCTGACTTATGTGCTCTTTGATGTCTTCTCTTCGTGTTTGCTTTTCTGGGTAGATTCACCCATAGAAACTGTTTCGACGAAAGACCATTTTGTAACGTGTATGGTATCGTGATTTGTGTCTGGGTTGCTTGTGCTGATATATCGCTCGACGTTATGCATGAGTCGATACCATCCACTTCGTCTCTAACTTATTTTCAGCGAAGTTGACCTACCGACCTAATTCATCGTTCTGCTCGGACTAATAGTTAGTAAACTGCATGTTCTGAGTCTTTGCTTCTTTCGCATCTCCCGATGTCCCTCCTGAAGTTCATCTTCTGAAATCCTTCACGCTGAAAGAATGCACAGATTGCTTTTTTTGTTATTGTTGTTGTTATTATGGTTTTGGTGGTGTTATTGGTTATTTTCGCTGATTATCTAAAAGGTCGGACTGAACTAGCTGTAAATTAACTCGTACTTGGGTGTTTGACTCCGCGTAGTAACAGCTTTTCGTTGTTCCGCCAGCCACCTTGACTAAATTCGTGCTTCTTGGATTGCATACAGTCTCGATTTTGAGAATCTTTAAGGACCTTCGATTGTTTTTGTTTGTGCTCTGATCATTATTTTTGATGAAGTTAAACTTTAATTGCCCGAGTGGGAGTGGTTAGATGAAGTCTTTCCTTGTTTATCCAAAAGAACAGCGTTCCGATATTTGGATGACAGAGCATTGTCCATAACTTTGGTTTGGAGCTGAGAGCATTCGGTGATAGACGTATCCCAAAGTCTCTTTGCATTAGTTTATTCTATTGGAGTCAGGTTACTTAGGTAACCATTTTGAATTTGCAAAGAATTGTTTCCTCGAAAGTCACACTCAAAATTTACTATCTTTTCAACAATCAGTTGAGTGCATGCAGAATTGGATGTTAACGTGCTTGACTGCTGAATAGACGACAGCTTACGTCTTTCACGAATGCTGCTTAACGAATGATGCCTTTGGGTAGCAGCCAAACTGAAAGGTTGCTCTGTTGATGACTTTACTTCAATTGATGGCACAACGATTGCCATCTAAGCGTCAAACTCAGCAATCGGAAACTCATGAAAGCCGACCAAATGAGATCAGATAACAACACAAAACTTTGCCAAATACGATGTGCCCAGTCGTGAAAGTCAAGGTAGTTTGCCACAGGGTTTCCGCTTAAGCAGTGTTCAAATGGTAATTATGGCTACTTACTAGAAATTACGGTTACCCACATAAAAAGTACAGGAAATTGTTCCTGGCTGTATTCGTGTTAATCGGCGGATGATTTTGTCAATCAAATATTTTTATTTTTCTGTTTTCCATATCGCAATGAATACTTACATAAATGAACCAGAACATATGGTGTTTGGGTCCTGTTCATTCATTGAGATAAGGAGTTGCCGTTGTGGCACCACAGCAAGACATCTTGCATGACCATGCTTCCAGGAGCAACGAGGTTGCTTCATACATACTGTCACATCGGTTCAGCCACTAGATGAAACCTAGACTAGCTAGCCACTGTGGACTAAGCTTACTCGGATCGTGTGGTAAAAAGTCTGTAATCGATGATAAATTCCAGTCATCGACATTTTCCTCGTTATAAAGCTTAAGTGTTTCCGTTAAAGGCCCAGTTGCTGGGCGCATAATTTTTCTACTATGTCGTATTTACTCATGCAAGTCTGCTGAAAACTTACCTGGTGGTATTTGTAATCTGGGCCAAATTAGTCGTTTAACCTTCGAGTTTATCCACCAACATATCCTTGAGTAAACAGTTCTTTCTATCAGCAGTAAATTATCCCTAGAATATGCCTGGTACCAGTAGGCGAAATGTTCTTCAGTATCAGCTTTGTCTAATGCAACGAAAAACTCCAGGAGAGGCAGTTTTTGCTTCTTGGCCAATCTACCTACCCCTTTATTCATTATTCAGTTGATGACTTCTGATTAGCAAGTGTTGGTTATGCCACAAGAGGAAACAGGAAACGACACAATGACATGTTAGATGGTTGTAATAAAAAGAACACCATAAATCGCACGCAAATATATAGGTACATCCCGAGAGTTATAATTAAACTGGTTACGGGTTTAAATCCAGTACTCTTATTACCATTTCGTTAATGTCCTGCATTTCATCAAACCAAAATAGATGCTCCATTTGCAATTTTTAATTGTGGGCAATAAAATGCTCACCTAAAAAAGCAATTGAGCATCATGCAATGACTTTTCTGCATGATTTGCGACTTACGAATGTTTGTGGATCTATTAAAACATTAGACGATCAATGGGAGGTTCTTGTCTCGGGTACTTGCAGTTGGTAGAGGGCATGCTGCTTGTAGCCACGCTGGTCAACGGTTAGAAAATGTAATGCATATGAGTACCAAATACTGGATTCCTAATCGGAGGCAGATACAAATTTGTTGTCCCGAAAATAAAGAAACTGTTCAGTACGAGATGACAACCATTTAATTGTCAGATCCTTTTAATTCTGTTTTATATTCATTCAATGCTTTGATAAACCTCCCCAACTCTCCATGTCTAGTATATCGGATACCTTCATTCTTGTTACAGAAACTAACAGAAAATCTTGGGCAATAACGGTAAATCAATAATGTAAGGCGATAACACCAACTATATTCCCAATGGCCTCTTCACATTTATGCTTAATTAATACCAAACAAATATAAGGAATTACAAGAGGCAAGAGATGGTGACTTTCGGCACGACGGGGTCGAAAATTGGTAAATGCATCTTCGGTGACACTTTGTCACGGTCCGTTGATGTCATGCTTGGAACAAAAAATCACCGAGTAAATTCGCATCTAATGAATCGAAACAGTTATCAGAGTAACGTATAAACTATTTATGAGGGGGATGGACTGCGTTAGTTAGTTATACCGGTATCCTAACTTGACCCGTTTGAGTGAGTTCAGCAGAATTGTTAGGGGTGGAGTCATCGCTGCTCTCTGTGACTAGTCTGAGGCTGCAGTGGGTCACATCACAAGTGACTCCTTCAGGGACGACCAGAGTCACGAATTGCTAATGAGACTAATTATACACACATGCACACAAACATTATCATGCTGAAGAAGAAATATTCAATTTTCATTAGTTTATAGCTCGATAATAAAATGTTACTCATCCTCTTCCAGTTTGACAAACTTTACGCACCGTTCACATCAACTTTGGCGCACACAGGGGCTGTCGCGTGAGTTAGTATATTCAACAAAACACCCCTCTAAAAGGTAAACAAGCACAGTCCAAACGTCTAATAAGAGACTGACCTAGTAGAATAATTAATCGGATTGATAGTATTCCACGACTGAGGGTATAATATAGTAGCAGCGAGTGACCTGTTTACCGAAAGCGTAAGAATAGAAAGGTCACTCGGCAGAGTAATCATTCAATTTCGGGTCACACTTCTAATGTGGATTTCCCGTGTGCGTTTTAAAAGTCGAACAAAAGGAAATGACTAAAATTTGCGAATAAACTGGCCTTGTGTCTCATAAAGGCTAGTCTGCCTTGCCCTGTCCCATCGGTCGAACATTTCTTTCAAAAATGGTCTGAACAAAAATTGCAACAGGAAAGAATACATAGGAGTAATCGAGCATGTCCGGTGCGTCTTTGTTAGTTTGACAAGATGATAAACGGCTTCGTAAAACAGACCGAGTCTATTTGGGAATGAAGGAACTCAACTCCAACCATCCGCTGTTGTTCGCTTATTCGCCTGTCTTTTGTATTCACCCGTATAAAGGAAGAGGGAGAGTGGCCTTTCTGTTTACAAAGTCGATTTGTAATCAAACTAAGGATTATGTACTTTATGCAAAACTTACTCAGGAAAATGCAAAAGTGATTCACACTTGTGTAACTGTTCTCCGATCGTTTTCCTAGGGGTCTACGGCTATTTGGCGGTCAGCCAGAATGACTACCGCGGAATACGCCTGATGAGACGTGACATCAATAATGCTGCACAACTAGGGTTACTAGTGGATGTCATTAAAGTCTATATCCTTTTCATCGTGTGAAACTATAATTTTGCAGTATAAGCAGCGATTTCATCATCCTCCGGGATTAAGCACACTGAAGCGTCTATTGACATCATGCGATTAGATGAGTTTAGGATGGAAACAAAAAATCCAGAGTGGTAGAATAGGATTCCGGGACGAAGTAAGGACAAACAAATAGTGAAGAACAAAGAAAGTATTTAAAGATCCCGTATTTGGTTTTAACAGTCTCATGAATTCCTATCCAGTAATGATAGGTTTACGAAATATAACTAATATGTGGCATCAGAAGTGGAACGTGGTAAGTGAATGTAATTCCGGTAGGCTCGTTGTCTGGGGAAAATTACTGTTATTTTCACTATTAACGAAGATAAAATTTTTGGTTTGGTGCATGCGCACTGATTCGTGGAAATAGTCGGAAGCCTTTGTGCTGTTGCTTCAAAAACTGAGTTCAGGAAGCATTTAGACTGCTTTCGTGGGAGTCCAGATTCACTTCGGTCTGATCACATAAAACGTTGGACGACGTTTGTAAATCGGAAGTTACTGAAAAATACCTTCTAATTACAAAAGCATAGGCCGTAAAACGAAGCTATCACATATTTCACCGCCCCTGTATGTTTTTGACGAAACACCTATCCTAACACTTCCTGGGTTTTGCTGATCGCTTTGAAAGCATCATCATTCACCTAGTTTCTTGAATTGTTGAGCTAAGTTTGTACTAGGAACCGTATTCATGATTCGAGGCCCAAACCAGACTAACTGATGAACTTCTTTGGCAACTCACATAAGTCACAGGACTGAACGAAAGACTTAAATGGCAAACGGCAGCTTCTTTGGTCTATCGAATGACGAACATAACTTCCAGTACATAGCTAGCTGGTTAATTCTGTGAATCAAATGGACCCTATTCTTTCCAAAGTGACCAGCAAGATCCGGGAAATTTGTGATTGCGCATTTCCTCAAGAATATTTAGCGTCCATGAAATTTCTTTATAATTTCATTCATCTCCAAAGTACTCTTCGGACAGCTCATACAGCGGTTGTCTAAAAGCTACTTCAGACTACAAACAGGATCTATCAGGTAGCATGACTCATTTGCCTAAGTGACAATAACCGAGTGTTTAAACACATACAAAGCGATTACACGAATGATTTACTAGGACGAAATATGACAATGCTTACTGACACCTCAATTTCCCAACGTTTCGGTTACTTTTGCTAATCTTTCGCGAGATTGCTTATATCGCCCAAGCTCGCCGGTTAACGCCCTTATATTACTCACGAGTGAAAAACTTGCCTACTGTTCACTGGTCAATAAATCAACTGCGTGCATGATAAGTACTACCACTAAAAGGAAACGATATTTCATATCGGTGACTGGTCTTCGCAATGTGCGAACTCTAACCTATTGGGCTTTAACGCTATTACTTTGCTGTGTGCTTACTTTGCCAGTCCTATACAAAGTACCCGCTAAAAATGAAGACGAATCAAACTCGGTATGCATCAATTCACTAGCACCCGGTTTGCACAGTCGTAAAATAGCCTCTTTTAAAAGGTACATGAAACGGAGCATACAACGTGCGGGAGTTTGTCATGCAAACTTTGCGACAAAACATCAGATAAAATGACGCAGATTTTTTCAAAAAATTTAAGTAAGCCGATAGAAAAGAAGGACGCGAATCGCCGGTATTGGTAAAATGTCGTATGACACCATGTTAATGTACTCAACTTTTCGCCTTCAGTTTATGATCAAGACATTTCATTTCGGTATCTTCGCAGAATTATCTCTCTTGGATCAAGACAGTTCTCTGTACTTGTAGACAATGCACGCTTCCGTTCAGTTCGAGCCCCCAGCTGTTTTCAACCGGATCTGATCTCCGAATAGCCGATTAGGCCCCAAACTTACTTATTGATCTTACGAGCAGCATCCATTTTCTTTAAGTTTCTATGAAAACCGAAGTGCGATGGTAATAGGAAGTGTTCGAAAACCCTGAATGAAAGTCGACTTTATTGTCGGAATTAATAGCATTGTTGATTTGTCAAAAGCATTATTCCTCAGATTCCGATTTGTATTATAGATCATGTGTCTTATCAGTTGACGTAAAAGTATGCTAAGCCAAACAACGTTAGAAAACTCATTTCCGGGCCACACTGGTTATCCCAGTGGAATCTTGAAAGGACATATCATTCACCACGGTAAACAATCCGTAACTCGACTGACCGACAGTGTGGTGTTTGTGGATCGAATTTTGTTCGGAAGACCACTTCTGTTCAGATATAACTAACATTTCTTGGAATTTATTTAACATTCATTAGGTTTGGGATGTCTAAATCGAATTTGTCATAAATTTGGCTAGTTTTTAACGTTGTCGCTTCTCACATTCCCGTGGCGAATATTCATACTTGCGTGCCTGAGGTGACTCCCGAAAATTGACTGACTGTAGGTAAAAAGTTGCACGTTCACAGCAAGTAGGTTTTTACAATATACGGAAAGTACAAGCGTACAGTGGCCTTGGTCTTGAAAGAAGAGCGGTGAAAACGGCCACCGCGTACAGATTCATTAGTCGACATATTAGTATTTATTTGCCGGATGCTCTGTGTTGTCATCTTTATTTTTGCACAGTGAAATTTCGAATAAGAATTTGTTACATACTTACAGAACCGTCAAAAATACTGCCTCTGCATTCCATACGAATATATCGAGAGAAAAAATACGCAAAATCATCTGCCTTACTCATGACTGACCGGACGTTTTATCATCGCTAACATCATGATGCAAGAATATCGGTCATTAAAGTTCTGTGTACTAGTATTCTCAATATGTTACTCATCATTAGTAGATGGATATGCTAATAGTATTGTACTTGATTTAAACTGTCTTTTCTGAACTGGTCTCAACGTATTAAGTCAGATAAGCGGCAGTGATAACGAAACACGAAGATTGAACTATTAAAGCTTTTAATCAGTTTGTCTCCTTCCCTATTCCATGCCGCACTCATTAGCGAAATAGTTACCGTGGTTATTCTGCACTTATTCACTTCTTTGATACGAAAATAGGGAGCTACGTCGCCAAATGAATACGTCCGCGGGACGAAACTAATCTGCATTATTCTACTAGTCACAGAACCCAGGAAGTAGCATTCGGTCGGTTTTGTTCCAATTTCCCTCGGGCAAGTTTCCAATTTGAGCAATTGTCCGCCTTTTGACCGGACTTATTTGATCCCAGGACAAATGTTCACGGTTAGTCCGCCTGGTCACATACAGTCATGTTAACTGTGGTACTTGACACCGTGCATTTTTACTGGTTTATTTTCCAAAAGAATTTCAGAACTGAATAAGTTTAATTCAGTAACTGTATTGCAATCCTATCTAACCCACCCTATTCGTGCCAGTTAAATATCGATTTAAGGTAGTTGCTTTTTTCTGCGTTATCAGCTGACGTCGATGTCTCAATTAATCTGATAGACTTGCTAGAACTTCAGTGTAGTCAAACCACCTAATGTAGCTGTCCTACACCGATTTAGTCTGCCAAATTTAGATTTGGCACTAAAGTGATTTATTATGCGAATGGACTAATGTCCGAATCATGAAGTTAAAAAATGAATTTTGGTAATTTTGTCGCGTTTAGTTTATTCTGTTTGTTCTCAGCGCTATTTCATCTCGGTTAATCAATCAAAACTACCATACGGCACCTCGCGGGTCAGTAAGTCTGGTTTCTAGTCAAGGTTAAAGGGTATTTGAGGTGACGAATTTCAGAATTCAGTAACTGGTCGGCTTCAGTCTGCCTGGATGAATTCAACCTTTATTTGACAGTCTTCATTTCGTTCAACCTTCCGCCACCCTCAGAGAATGTCACAAAAACCAGGCAGGATTTTATCTCTTTTCTTGAACTAGACCATATGTCGGCCATTTTGACTTTGGTTTCAGAATCATCGTTGATTCGAGTATGGCTCTTGTGCTATTTACCTGATTCCAGAAAGACATGTTAGGCTTTCTTTGTTTCCAGACGAAATACAGGTTGAGACAGGGTCAGTAAATTAATTTCATCTCAGATTTCGATTCTTCTGTTCACCATATGCCTGCCTAATAGGAATCCTAATGAATGTCAAAAGCATTCATGTCTTTTTCAAAATATATCTCTCCCAAATACAACATGCAAAATGTCTTGGTTTGAATAAACTTGCCCTCATCCTTGGTTACGTGATAAAACACTCCAATCGATCAGTGCTTTTGGTGGTCTTGGCACCAATAGTTTTCACCTTGCTTCGGAGCCCCGAACCAGGACTACATTTTACAAAAATAGTTTCATCGTTTTTTCTTTCCTCGAAGGACACGTGTTCGACATTGTGCTGACCAAAAGCTCAGTCCAAGAGGATCAATTTTTGTCGTCCCTTGATGAAAATCAAGTAATTCGAGTAGCATAATAAACTTTAAAATATATCCAGCCTTGGACTTGGGAGTTTTGATCAGTTTAATCACGACCGGCGACATGCTACCCCACAAAATCTATACCCAGATTAGTCAATTGCCTTGTAAGCTAATTATGTCCCAGCCTTGTTCTAATGTGGTAACATTGGAAAATCACGGAATATACAAGAAACTACGGAGAAAGCTTTTCGTATGACTCAATGCGCTTTCCCTACTCTCTCGCAGTCTATTCAATTTGTGCCTAAACTGTGGATTGCATGACAAATACACGAATAAGGAGAGGTGCTAAACATTGTTTCCTCCTCGAGGTAGAGCTGTGTACTAACCTGAAAAGACCAAATCATCACAGCTAAACTAAAGTTTAGAGGGCAATGAAATCCAGCGGTTGTCCCTTGAAAGTCACAGCTTTCGGTGCATATATCAATGCCACAAACTCAAGGAAATATTCACCCTCCATCTATTGTGTTCCCGAAGCAAGTACAGGAAACTGAGAAGATAGATAGAGCCAATGTGAATAAATAAGAAATGCTTGACTGGCAACTAGACTCAAACTACTTGATTTGCCGAGAAATTAACTATTTGATCAATGAAATGCTCCACTTCACCAAGTAGACATGTGACGTGACCAAGTAAACCACTTGTGGTCTATGCTGCACGGAGTTACTGTGCACAGAACTCATCCGCAAAGGAGTCGGTCTCTATGAACAACAGTCAGTGGCTGTGGAACACCAGTGACGAATCTGTCCCATATTGTGTTCAGAAGCGCAGCAAACTATTATCAACCATTTCAGCTAGTTTGTTCGTTATGATGAACCATTTGAAACGACGTCTAATTTTCCAAGGAACCGATGTGGGCCGCTCAGGAATTCTTACAAACAGTGAAACATCCATGCAAGGGGGTTTATATTGTTCGGACGAAATTATTGCACGGCGAAACATCTTATCGACAGCTGACCGTGTGCAGCTACTTTATTCCGCTATCTGCTGTTGTCGCAGAGATTTCCTATCATCATTTCCATCTGAGTGCTTTGAAAAATCTACGATTAGACAAACGTATCTTTTATTGTTAACTTATGCTTCACTTACGTAGCTCAAACGATTTAGTTGGGCCGGAGTCGGTCAAAGCTATCAGTATTGAAGCGTTCAAGTCTGTGTACTCCGATTTCAATACCTGCCTCCGCCAACCATCTGTTCCTTTGAAACTCTAGGTTTGTTCGCAACCCAGTTCTCGAAGCGTTGCCCAATGGCTGCATAGAATGATAGGAAAGCAGTAGAACAGGCAACTCAAAATCAAGCGAATTCTATACACAACTGCACTATTTGGTCATATGAAGTAACTTACTCGAATGATTCCTAACACCGATTTTCAGACAGTTCGTTATTTTATCCGACGGCCCCTTAGGCACTTTTGGCCTATGCTCCTTCTGCCTCGTGACAAATATTTTGGGGTACTACTTAAATCGTATTTGAAATAATACATTTGTTCCAGTACTTTGAAAATGTTTATTCGAACCAGCAATATGAACTTTTTCTATCCATCTTGGTTAGAACTAAATCTTCGCGAAACCGCATGAGAAAGAGAATAATTGTGAACAGGGCTTCATGTGTCCTGATGAATGTTTTCGAATGAGAACAGTGCCAGCTGAAACAATTCATAGTTCGTTCATCCGCAGCTTAGATCGGTGATAGGATTTCAATTAAACTATTTTCATGCTTCCTGCACGTAGTACAAATTTAGTTCCCCTCAAATATCTGTTCGCGTCTACCGGGAAAAGCCATGCAGTTGAATTGCCTGGTTACAATTTTCCAGGTCAGAGCGGAACATATTCGGAAGTATTGGAGTTGTGTGTTTGATCCGTCTGCTTAATTAACCTTTAGGAAACGTTTTGAGGACTACACGTAGCAAAATAGAATTTTACTTATATTGGGCTACTAAACGGGCACTGAACAGTTGTTTTCCCCCCACAGGAATCGGTTTTGTTGCAGTCCAGTGCATATTAACTGATCCAGTCCAATTGCTCTTGCCGTTCATCGGACATTTTTCTAAGTGTTGGTGATCGGTAAGTTGATTTTTGTGTGCACACAAGTCGGTACCTTTGTTGTTTGTCTATCACTCTTGTTTCAGTCGGTAGCTTTACAACTGTACCTTCATGTCTGTTCTGGTTTGTCATCGAGATTCCCCACTTTCCTGTCACAAAACAGTCTCGACCTGGTCATCACCGTTTGCTGGTAGATCAATCTCAATTAGCCGACGAAACCAGCTCGGCAATTTCATTCAAACGAATCCAGTGACAGTTCCGAATACGCTTCTACTTTGCTGTCACATTTTTTGTACAACAGCCCAGTCCAGCGTTAACATAAAAACAAATCATCAGTTTGTGTTGCTTTTGACTGCGCAACTATTGTGATTCACATGCGATTTGAAGCGGGGATGATGCTTGTAAGGATCACGGTCCTCATCATTTTTCCTGCACTTTCTTTCGTCTGTTTTTGCGATTTACTTGTCCTCGCCGTTAATTGTCACCCTCTGACGGATCACATTAAGCAAACGTGAGCTTGATTGCTCTTATCAACCTCTATTGACTTTGTCTTCTGATGTTCCAAGCAGCGTAATCGATATGATTATCTCTGCCCGGTTTCATTAATCGCTATCGATTTGTTTCGTTGAATTATAATCGCCGGATTTTGACCTGTTGTGCTTATTTTGATCCTCCCGATCACCATAGTTGACTGGCTGCGAGTGAAACCTCGTTTTGTCGGTCTTTAATCAGGCTGACTCCAGTTTCACGTCCAAGTTTGAGTAAATTTGACGTGACATCCATGTTTTCTTACGAATTATCTCCGGACCTCAGTAGTTTTTGGATTGTGTCGATGGGCTGAGTGATTAGGTTTGCCATTTGTTCACTTAATTTATTTAGAACTCTTGGTGTTCATGAGATCTGAGCACTCTTGACTTGGCTACCAACTGTGTTAGTAGCAGAACGTTTTATTGAGGAATAGAGAATATCTTCCAGTATTTTGTGACTTGATTCACATAGGTTGGAAAAGTATCAAACGAATTCACAGCCCTGTTTTCTCTTAACCTCAGCCTTGAGGAGCAAAGTTCATTTTCTTGCAAATACTGATTTCCAGTAACCTATTGGTTAGTGTCCTTTGGTCACATCCGTCGAAATGCTTTCGTATTTCCTGAACGTGAAATTGTGGCAAATATTCGCTAATAATTTTTGAATTTTTTCGTAAAAAACATACGGAGTAAACCTGCTTGCTTCCGGGGAAGATTTATGGTTACTATTTATTTTTATGTTGCCTCTTAGCATTTTCGTCCAGTTGGAACTAGGAAGAAATATAGCGATAGAATTTTTGCAGGAACACAAATCAGACAGAACTTGTAAAACGTGGTTTTGCAAACCGATGCATTTTCGTTTATATTCGAGACTGAAATTTAATGGCAACGTTTCCGAACAGAAAAAAAACGGGTTGATAGGTCGCTGTACCAAGGTTTTTGACGGAATCTGCAATGCAGGTGCCGGAGGACACTGGAGTAACAACGAATCAAATAGAACTTTGAGTCAGGTATTTGGACGATGCCCTTGAAATCATCAGTTGTTCACAGCATCCGAAGCCAAATGAGCTGACCTTTTCAAAGATGACAAATTCATCCTGGGACTAGAGAAGGATAGAAAGCAGGCTTTGATAAATGCTCTAGTGCAGCGAAACTCTATTGGAATCCTTGAAACAAATGCACAGAGCGCAAGGCATGCTGCAGTTGTAATCATCTAAATAACCACAAGAGACTACATATTCGAACCTTGTTCAAAGGAATTGAAGCGTAATGAAACACAGTAAAGTGAAAACTCAAAATCGAAATTTTTTCCATTATGTCCCAGTCCAAAGAAAATTCAAAGACCTTCGATATGAGAATCGTGGACCAAGTAAAAAATCGAGCGAATCAAAGAACAAAACCTAGCAGAAGGACTGTTCTATTATCTGCCAAAACCACTGGAAATGATATTGTAGCCTTCCACAAACCATTCGTAACCACTGCAGAATTCGTTTTGAGTCCAAAGAAAAAACGTAAAACAGAAGACAAAACAAAAGTCATGCCCGAAGTAAGCTCAAGGACTGTCCCAAGTGCTATTTCGGCCAAAGAGGAAAAGCGATTTTTACAGGAATGTGTGGTCACAGGGAGGTGTTTTTCGTTTCCCTTATTTCGTCTACAAGATCTAATGACGATGACTTCAATCTGGGCGAATTCCCATTTCAGGGACGAAGTAACCAAGAGAAACTCAAGGGATCCTACAGAAGTTAGACATTCTCGAAATATCTCGATCATATTGAACTAAATTATGCTTATAGGCTGATTAGCAAGCTGACCAACTAGCAAAGGAAATCAAATGATCAGATCGAACGACTAAAATCTTGTCATCTGATAGTAATGGATTCTGATTTCGTTGGAAGACGGCTAAAGTATTAATTCACCGGATGTCCGGCTAACCAAAACGGACACAACGATATCAAACCTAAGAGACCAATAGTCCTTGGGTCAAGGGTTAGTTTACTTAACGTTGGAATCTAAAAGATCAAGTCCTAATGCCCTACGTTCACGCTCAGCTGGGAGATCAAAGTTAAACCTAAGAAAAAAGAACCTACAGATGCAGCAGACTACAGTCAATTGTGCTTATCCACCACTGATGACAAAACGTTTGCGATCTAGGTCCCAAAATCAGTGATCAAAACCTTTGAAACTCAGTAAGTTAAATTAATACTGAACAGTTTCTGTCGTGTCATTCAATAACACTCCAGCTACCACATACTGATTCGCGAATCCACATTCTTCATGTGTGTGGTAGTTCCTTATGGTGACATTTGTCATCTTGCCTTGTCTGGTCGGATAATTAGAATGGTTTAGGTCTACCTTATCCTGGGTGAACAAAAACGTATATTCCTATCAATGTTTGATGCGCCCTGAGTTAGCAATACTTATATGTGACTGTTTTATTCAAAGAAAGGGTCCCAAATATCTCTACCCGATTTCGCTTCTTGGATCTTGAAATACAAGCATCTTCTTGCAATCTGACAGAACTGCTGTTCATGCATTAGAGTGGGACAAGACAAATACTCAATGAAGAAGTTTCTCCCCTCTGCCCGCTATATCATAGATGACTTTGGCAATGGGCTTCGATAAAGGGAGCGACTGTGTACGTACAAATTTTAGGGATGGAATTCGTCCGACTGTTGGTGTGCTCGCAAATTTCCGAAATTAAGCAATAAATTTATTTATTGTTTATGCCGGAGACGAATGCACTTATGATGACAATTGATGATAACCTTCGTGATCCTGCCTGTGCTGACAATAAAAATTGAATTGTTGCTCGTTACAAAACTGGTTTGTTTGCATTCGCAGTTCCCTCCCGGCGGAGGGAGGGGTGAATTTAATTCATTGTTTTTTTGTTCACAAGTGCAAAAAGTCAATTTTGAAGTGAAATTATGTCTCTCAAATGTGTTTTCCCAACCATCAGGATAGTGGTTAGTGGCTAATCAAAATGGTTTTTCCCCTACATGAATTCGTGCTTTGTGAGTTGAAACGGATATCGGATTTGTATGATCGTTGATCTCGAGACCGGTTTTTTGTGGCCAAATAGGCAGATTTTCATAATCGTTCAATTTTGAGATTTTTGTTTAATTGTGGAAGTAACAACACCATATTCTGAGTCAGTTGACTTCTTTCAGGATGTCAGATAGCCGCTATTAAGCAAAATGTTAGCAAATGATCGATCACAAACTAAGCAACTGAAAGTATTAGAAAAGTCGTTTGTTGATTCAAAACTTGCAGTGATCGTGCAATTTAAGAGTCATATCTTATCCCTTTCTGGTTGTGTAATTAAAAACAATGGTTTAACGGAACCAAAGTAAAGGGAAACCGACTTAAATCTATTCAAAAGCAAAACACCCGATATTGTAAGTCACCAATCAATATTTTTTGTTTAGCTCATACCGTCTCTGTGCTTTGTGCTTAACGGTTTGAAGAGACTTAATGAATATATTCTTTTCGTTTTCATTAATTCGACAAAAATTGCCACCTATTGATTTAAACCGAGTTCATTAGCACCGAACTTAAACGTAAATGTAGTTTTCATGTCAAACTGCTCTGGGGTATCTACTAGACATATCAACAGTTCCTCGGCTTGATTCCCGGATATCCAAAATATAACTTATTCGTAGGGGTTTTTTTTAAATTCTTCCATGTACATTGATCGCTTTCATCCCAGTAGGTCCATGAAATGGCCAATTTTATTACTGTTAGCATTTTGGAGTTAAGATATGTTTTGTAACTGGCCCCATGTGTCATCACTAATTCACAAAACACATCACCTTTGATTACGCAAACTGATGCTCTGCTGGCCTACTTATCCAAATACATCGCGCTTCAACTGGTTGAATTAGTCTATCAACCTTGTGAACTGTTCCATTCAGGGCGAATAGATACGATGCCCACGGGCTTCCCTGAATGCAAGGCAGCATGTACACTTGACGGGCAAGTTCTCAATTCTCATCATCATTTAAGAATTGAACGGATGAGCTGAAATGATCCATTTTGTTTATTTTTCTTTTTAGCCGGTGCAGAATTTGTCAGCCGACAGAAGGGTAAACGTGAAACGTTTGAAAAAATACTGAACATGATTTCGTAGTGGTTGCATTTTACTTTTTTTAAATGATTGCCGCTGGATAAAACAGTGACTTGTTGGAGTAATGTCCAGGCGAACACCGGTTTTGTGACCTCACCTCTCTCTCTCCCACGGCATCTTTTGGCATCGGACTTACCGAGAGTTTATTTAAATAAATGCTACTAGTTATGTTACTGTTGTTTGCGCCAACGCATTTTTGTGTTCATGATTATTCACGAACCGAACGGCTGATAAGTTCCTGCTAATGGTGAACTTTCCCATTATGTTGTTTACCGCCTAAAATTATGCCTTTTTTATCACCAAACATAATTAATATTTTTGATTGTCAAATATTGAAATCATGGAGTAAATACAAACTACGAGAAAATTGACTTTAAAATTATATTATTTGATAAAATTATTGCAATACTGACCTGAGGGCGGACTGATTGATTGATTGATTGTTTAAACTATATCAAGGGGAATGCAGTAATATCAAATATATCAAAATTTCATTGTTTCCATATTTTCTCTGTTGTTTTACCTGCTTTTTATTCTCGTTCACGTTTTTCTTGAATGAAGTCATTCATGTTTTTCTGTTGGTTTAAAAATGAGTTGTGCACTTACAAAACGTCAAATTTGTCAGAATGATATTTTATCGAAAATGCACACATTTGATTTTCAGTCCATCGTTTGTGTTGTAAAACTGAATCATTTTCCATTCGTCTCCGGCAATCATTTTTACAATCCGTTAAACGGTGGTGCGTTAGACCTGCTTAACTCATTACCATAAAACCGATATTTTTTATTTTTCTCGGGACTTCAAAAACCTATCCACCGTGTTTTAGGTTCAGTCTGGATTCATTCTACCGCCATGGAATGCTGAAGGCTTTTGGAGACTAGTAAATAAACACTCCGTTGATGAACGTCATCAAGTAATAACAAGAGTAAAAATAACAGGACGGAAGTCACTCATTCGCTTGTTTTTGTGGCAGCATCTTACTAACCGTGACCTAAACCGAATCAGTTTGACTTTGCGAGAGAAATTTGCCATTCTTTAAGCGTTAAAATAATGTGTATCGAAAGACCTCTTACGTAATACGTGTCAGAATTATCGCTCAGTTCTGGGTTCCAAAAACATTCCAACAAAAACGTTGGGCAACCAGAGAGAGAGGGGGGGTGAGAGAGGAAGAGGGAAAGAGAAAGCAAGTGACACACTCTAGAGGTCTCGGGAATTAAGTGTCAATACCAACAGGTAGATAGATCTCATCCCTTAGATTAGTTAGGGCAGTTTTGCCATTAACAAATTTAATGTTTCCCTTTAGGATTACCAGATGAACATAATATTTGAGGCAGAATACGGAGAAGTGATTTTAGAAGCAGTAAAGCGAAAGCGACAACAGTAAGTTTGACAGTATCAATAACAGTCGAGATGGTATTAATAACAGTGGAGCAAGTAGTACTAATGGACTGTCCAAAATCGGCAATAGACAAACTGACGTACATGTCTTACTTATAGTTGCACGGTGATGAGTTTTCTGAAAACTTTTTTGACATTTTCATATAAGTTATCATGAAACCCCTAGCAACTAGAAGCACAGTTTATCCCTTATTACCAGAAATATACCTGTACAATAAATTCCTATAAATAACAAACCTAAAGTGTTTTGTGGCAAACATGAAACCATTAGCTAATCTCTGAGAAATGGACCAAATGTACTTAATACCGTAATGGTTTGGCATTCTGATTTTTGCTCCACCCAAAGTTAAAGAACAAGTTTGTATAATATTTTATTACTTCGGTCCGACTCGAATTATTTAGGCAACGTAGGTTTCTTTTCTACTTCCTCTTTAAATTTTGTGGACATCTTAGTGTCTCATTGAAATTTGCCCATCATTGTCTCAGTTGGAAAGTACAAGGGTAAAGTGGTCTAGTGCTGCACAGTTTTCCCTATTTGGCATTAGTTAGGTGCAGTCAGTCGTCAACTTCCTCTTGCGTTACCGCATCCCAAAAATGAAACATTTCTTATGTTCGCATCATACAGAACACTTTGACGTTTGCAAAAATTATCCGTGTAAAATTGATACTTAGTCAGCTAATACCTTTATTGTCCACGGGAACATGCAGTTCTGCAAAATTAGCCAATCTTGAAGGGATCCGAATACTGGAAATCTTTGACCTCGATCGAGGTTCGAACCAGCGCGCGAAGATTGCACATGCTCTGGTACGGTGTAAAATCCGATCAAAATGTCATTCAGTAATGCTGAAGTGGGGTGCTATCTTTGTTTCACCTGAAACATCAGCAAATGGGTCACACACACACACACACACTGATAATCGGTACAGTGACAGTTTCAGCTAATTATTACATACTCATTGATAATTGATCGTTTCTTAAATTAATCAGATTAGCTTCTTCTGAGTGCGAACTGGTTACGTTATGGTCCCGGTGTTAGAAAAACCGTGGAATTGTATTCGTTGTAGAAAATCCGGTGCTCTGGCATCACAGTGTTTAGACTGAACATGGTAAATTGCGCGCTAGTTCTTCAGTACACTACTATAACCTTTTAGTTCCTAACCAATGAACCGAAACCTTTCATTTCCTTTGCTGTTGTGCTACACACTTCTAGAAAACTCTTGGCTGGGAATTTGTGTGATGATAACTGTGCTGAAATTCAAGATGTTCTTATCAGGACACGAGTGCTTTCACTGCTTGACTGTTTCAAACGTGAACCGTCAACTGCTGCGTAGTTTTGGCAATTTGCATCTTCAGCAGCACTTAAACGTGAACCCGTACATTTTTACTAAATTGATGGTTTATTGTGAATAATCGCCGACATGGTAACATACATTAGGTTCAAGTAAACTAATTATAGTAAGTTTTCCGCACTACACTGGAAAGGGGCAGGTAATAAGGGGAATCAGCCTTGTTACGTTTAAAAACCATGATGTTCTATCAGCCTGACACTGCCAGTGGTCGAATACTCTGAGAACCAAAGGCTTCCTGCGAATCCAAGAGAAACAAGGAGGAGATATGTTTGGGGTAATTTGAAGTATGCTGTACACATGAAAAGCGAGATGTTCACCAACACCGATTCGGTAATCGATGCTAATAAAGACAGCCAAATTTCCCAGATAAGCCGACATTTTGTTCAGCTGAACATCATTGCTTGGTATCCTGTTGTGTTCCCGAGACTTTAGGTATTACTGCTTACGCCTGGAGAATTCGTCGGTCAGAGCAAGAAATTGCTCATCCTGACCGTTGCTACCCAAAAACACTCCGCCGCTCCCAAATGGTAGTTAAATTGTTAGAGAATATTAGCATTCACTATTTTGTAATCATATACAAATGCTCAGAAATCAAATATTATTACTGACTATGGCAAAATAACGCAATTTAAACAAACGTTATCCAAACATTTCATCAAGAAGCAACAAACAGTTTGACTGGATTACGAATCGGTAGTTTGTCCTGAACCCTACCTAAACAAGCAGATAACGGCTGTCATCTCATCCTGCTCGAACACTGGGGTCACACCAGTCATCGGGAATGGCGGGTTACACGAAACTACCGAGAATGGCAGAATGCCGTTGTAATACGGGCTCTGAAACTTCATGTGTTGCTACTGGCCCAAATCGATACTTGCAAGGTCATATATTTAGATGATATCTTAAAATCCCCGAGTTCGGAAATACTTATATGGGGAGGATAGTACACTCGGTTTGACGAAAACATACAAAAAGAGAAGTAAAATATAAACCCTTGTTCCAGTGATGCCGTATGAGGTAATGCACATGTACTAAATAAAGTAAATTGGACAGCCCATTATTAATAAACAATGGCGTCCACATCATCGTTGAGTGTCTTGCGCAGCAGATATTTTCACACGTCTCGAACCAAATCAATGTCTCCCAATGTATTCATCTATCTATCTATCTATCTATCTATCTATCTATCTATCTATCTGTCTATCCACTCGTTTCTGTCTGTTTATTTATACGCCTGCCTACCTATTCATCTATGCATATCTACCTTCCTACTGCAACTTCGACTGCAGTTGCTTCCTTCGGTTCTATTGTTATTCTATAACTCCCTCCAATTTTCCGATGATTTGCACGCTTTTTGGGGGGATTCTAAAACCGGTGCACATAAAATAAAAGGATTGAACTATTTACGGAAAAGATCACGTCAGAATGAAGTCAAACCTGATAAGTGGTTATCCGGACAATAGGCTTGTTGTAAGTGACCTTTAAATGAAGGCAGATGCTTTTTGCATATAACGCAATCCAGGAACATTCACAAGTCCCTAAAAAAGCAAAATCCAAGTGAATATTTCACAGTCGATCAAGTTCTTGGCGTCTAGATGCACACGGTTCAGGCTAGAATCCAAGATCCAATGGCTATTTTTGCGATTAATAATTGACAACATTCCCATTTCTGAAGTACGGTAGCACTCTTGCATAAGAAGAGCCATCGATAGGAGAAAGGCAGGGTTTTGTAATGTCATGTCCCGTGAGTCTGTTAGCTAATGAAGGATATAACTAGTTGCAGCCAGTGGATTACAATCATCCATCTTGTGGAGTCATGGCAGTTACCAAGGCCTACGACGGGTGACTGCTTTGCTCCAAAGCAAATGGGAGTAATAGTCGGGAATTACCGGATCAAATGAGTTTAAGCACACGGACTATGCTGTCCGACGATTGGCTGGTTGATCTGTAAAGTTGCATTATTACAATTTTTATTCTTTAATGTGTAGTCATGTGCATAGCAGGGAAACAATTCGCTAAGAATAAACTTGTAACTTTTGGTCTACTTTTAGCTTACAATAAAGGTTTTTGCAAAGTCTTTCATACTGGTCACTTCGACCGTTTATGAGTTGTTAGCTTGGTCAAACAGGGCTTAAGAAACGGCAAAAGCTAAACTCAGAGAAAAAAACATTATCACACACGCACATACAAGCCACCGTAATGTCGTTATTGTGTCAGACACGCGTATTTTTGTGGATTACATCACTGTCTGTCTTGCAGAATATTCAGATACCAGTCTTCAACATGAAACACATCTTCTAGAGCTCTGTGGTTCACTTCGTAGCCAGCAAAATAGCAATCCGATGAAATTAACGGTCAGCACAGTCTGATGAACCACTACTGACCCATCGTTATTTTGTCCTGCTTACAGCCTTACAATCTGAGAGAGCTTTAGGGGGAAACTCTTGCCCACTAGACTGAGTACTTCGCTATTGTCAGGCATTGTGATTCGAAGAGAGAGGCTATTTTTCATAGAATAAAAGGTGTACGGACCAACTACTTGCCTCACAGTTGATTCAGGAGTCAGGACGGTGACTTTAGGTGTGTGTACATGCAATTGGCTACTGAGTCTCTCAAATACCCCAGTAATTAGAACATCCGCACGGTAAGCGGATCACCGGAAATTCGATTATGAAAAACGTCCCTGAATATTTGGTGTGTTAGTGAACTTTCCATCCCATTACGACTCAGTGTCACAAAGATTAGACACCGTTTGAACAGCTGCCATTCGCGAATGGTCATCCTTTAAAAAGCGAGAAAATAGGCTTAAAAAATACCTCATCCAAATAATGGAATGAGAAATGACTTCCCTATTTTGGTATGATGGTACTCGCAATTCGCTAGTAAAATATTAAGGTCAGTAGCTGCACCCATGGTAGATTTTTCTACTCGTTTATAACTGAGCATAGTTCGTCCGGAAACTAAAATGTTAACTTATCTACCAGCTGTTTCTAGTTGTAAACCTATTTTATTGTTCGTTCACTTTGAGTTTGCTTCTTTTGTGTCTGTCAAGCACACACATGTATACGTATCCGTGAATATTCCTTTTAAAAGATCACCCATAAATGGTGCTTGAAAAAGACCGATTGATAAAGAATTTAATTCCCAAAACTGATTTTTCACTTTAGTAGAAGGAAGCCGGTAACCAAATGCACACAACTCTTAACGGACCCGTGAACAGTTCCGAAACCATGGTCTTCACTCTGTTCTCCTGTCCGACCTAAGGTTTTCCTATAAACCCTCATTTTTTCTTCAAATTAAGGTTACACCAAAAAGGGTGAAACCAGAACATCTTTCAGTCGTGAAGTACTAGTTGTTAACTAAATAAAAAGAAATCGTTTCATAAGTAACTGGAACAACAGTATTCGTAGCATCATGTATTTGGCAGTCCCGGATGTTGTGGCAATGCGTTCCCGTGGCAACTCGGATCGGAACGCAGACTGATCAGGGCAAATGAAAATTCCATTGGGTGGGATGGTGAGGCGTTCATGTGCTCCACTCACTGCAAAGTGATGAAACAAGAAACAATCTACAACTTTTTTAAAAATATAGTTTGATGGGAATTTTTTGCTTTCACAGGATATGGCAAACGTAATTCTCGTATGCTGCGAGAAGGGGAAAATATTTAATATGCATTATTGTGGGCAGAAAGACCGTCCGCCTAAATTCTTTCCTAAAACGCTTTACTAAAATATGGTAGAGGAAAGAAAAATAGCTTTCCCCTCGTCAATCTTATTTAACTAGCTGTTTGGTAAGTGGAATAAGCACTTGGCTTGGCAATTTCTTACAATTTTTTTTCTAAAACTGGATTGCATTCTTCCAAATTTTGGTCAGGGGGGGCGAATCTTAAACGATGAAAGGCTCCTAAAGCACAGATATTTCGTCTTTTGTCCAAAAAATAATTTTAATAAGTCATTTTAACTTTGGAACAAGTCAGCATAAGTCACGAGACTAAAATATACGATACTGATATGCAGGATTTAACCCAGATAGCAAGAAGCTAACTCCCAAGTTATTAATTGAATCAATTTGTGATGCGTTATTCACGCATCTCAGTCGGTGCCTGAAATCGTCCATTTCATCGGATAGGTTTCAACCATTCGTCTATCACCCGATTGATTCGCACTGCACTTTTTTGTTCTACTTCAAGAACATTTTTGAACCATTTCTTTAGGCACACTGGGCAGACATAACCGTTCCGTGTACTCGTCACGTGGTATGGGAAAAGTGTGAGGGGGAGATTACAACTTTCTAGTTAATTCCAGCAGTGGGTTTCAGTGGCTATCTCAAAATACACTTTTCCCTCAAGGGTATTCGCATGGTGCTACGCCTGTGGTAGTTCACATCCGACCGGACACCCAGTTTTAGTATACTTCACACTATTAAGTTATGCAAGTATTACAAAATGAATAATTTGTAAATTATACTTCGTAGGACAGACAAATGGACCACTCAGCAGTGTGCACATATCATTCCGATTGCGGACGTAGGTATTCTACGCATAATTTTGGTTTTTCTGGATCAGGACAACTGGTACCGAAAAGCTGCCAAGTTCGGAAGTGACCGAGATTAAATTACTTCTAGGTTGTCCACGTCTAAAGACCACCGATCCTTGTGTCAAGTACGAACTTTGATTACCTCTTGGTTAGTATCAGATCGTTCTACATTAAATGAGGTAAATAATTCACTCTGGTGGCTAATTATTTTCATATCTAAAGTGGCTGAAGAGAATCTTTGCCATTTGTTCGTCATACCACGCCGTTCTTGTAGTGTCTTCGACTAGCACACAGAAGTCCATCCTCATCTGGTGCCTTTGAAGGTCCGTGGTCTAAAACATCCAGTGACATGGGCACTAAATCATATAACATTGATGTCCATTAAGGCTTTGAGGATCAGCACAACTGACTTGATAGCCAAAAAGTTTGGTGCATTATCGTACCTACCGTGTTCGCTTCGCAGCTCTGGTGCTATGGACTTGATGGTTCCTAACAAGAATCAGACCACTGTACTGTTTTCCCTGATATTCAAGAGCAACTTGGATGTTGACAATACGTGGCGATTTACTGGAAAAATCACCTCGAAAAAACCTGTACTATCGCAAAATTACCAGAGAAAGAAGACATTTGAGACAGAAGTTCGACGTCAAAATGAATGCGGTGGCTCATCTATAACTTTCTCTATGGCATTGCGTAAGGGTTTGCTGTTCCTCTAACTACGTATTTAAATTTATACCACGAAACGATTATATTCTGTCTACAATGGATAATAAGGAGTTCAAAATTTGCCTCAACTTATTCTTTCTACTGCATGCTTTTGTCGTCTACCGCATGCCTAAGTCATCAACTGATCATGCGATTCACACAATGATACTTGTAAACTATCCGCCTTAGAAACGCTTAACACACACACACACACACGCATTTCCCCAATAAGAGCT
This sequence comes from Fasciolopsis buskii, assembly GCA_008360955.1. NCBI lineage: Eukaryota > Metazoa > Platyhelminthes > Trematoda > Plagiorchiida > Fasciolidae > Fasciolopsis > Fasciolopsis buskii. Next base: position 115,722 of record LUCM01008245.1, on the reverse strand, counting down.
TGCTGAAACTTTATCTTTTATTTAGATCTTTCCGGTCCATGATGCCTTATTCACACCACAGATAACAAGTAAGAATACCCAGTCGTCGAGAAAACAGTTTGTGTTAGGTCTAACAATAAGTCGACATCATGTTCACGGAGGCCAAAATTATGCATGGGAATTTTCCCCCTCGGCTACGTCTTTGGAGATTCTCCATTGCCATCTGCTATGCATAAACTGCCCCAAGTAACATTATCCAAAGCTGGGCGGGTACAAACACTGTGCCCTACCTTACTGAATTTTCTTTCCCGGACTACAACACATATTCTGCAGAGTTCTTTACTTATGGAAATCTGAGACTTCGATCTGCACAGGCTAAGGAACAGAATACAATTTAATCGAAAAACCAATACCGCATAAAATACTGCATACTTAAAGCAGTCACGGAAATTACGTTATTCTTCGTTGTGGTGATGAACATGACTTAGGTCATGGGAAAAATATAAATTCACCAACCAAAACAGCTTCAAATTATGAATGTGCATATAAATATCTAGTTGAATTTGTTATGATAAAGTCGCTAAAAAATCGAGTTAGTTCTTAACTATTCGATGGCTCCGCAGTCAAGTTTATTTCAAACTTGCTGTTAACACATGCATTGCTGTGTGTGGTAAGGGCTTCAGAAGTGGCCAGTGCCGAGCATGAGAAAGCGAAACGGTCACCAGCGGCCTCTCACGTAAAATTTCAACGCGGTTTTATCACTGCTCTATTTCGCTTCTGGTGGATTTATCACCACGTATGTCAGTTGATCTGAACTCCAGGTCCTGTTGGCATAAAGCCACTGATCCAGTTGGTTTTCGTAGCATTTCAATTTGTAAAAACAATTGGCGATTAACTTTTCCCGGTCCATTGCATCACATTTCCCAAGCCATTCCAAAATTCTACACATTTTGAGTATCTTGCAAAGAGAAAACAATTTGGCGAACAAGCCCGTTTTCAGTGATTCGTACCCATGCCTTTGTATCACTATATATCTTGACAAAAATTTCACTATAGGAAGGATTGGATTGTTCAGATACAAATACACAAGAATGTGTTGCGTTAGTGGTTTTGTTGTCTAGGGTTTGTATTGGGACGGAGGGCGGGCCAAGGGAGTTGAAGCGCAACCACAAATTGTTTTCGAGAACAAAGGGGGGGATCGTGAAGACGGATTGCGACAGCTTCCGCAGTGCTCAAGAGGCGACACTTTGCCAACCTGGATTGTTGACCTCTGACCTTATACAGGGTCCGGAAAGCTTGCGTCACATTCACGGTGTGGTCAGTCTGTGCTAGATGTGAAACCACTGCGCTATTAAGTGACTTAATTGTTCCAGTGCCTAACCATGCCGGATGGTGCTCACGGATGCGTTCAGACAAGCGCTTGGTCGTGCGGCTGATGTACATTGTCCCACAGGAACATGTGAACGAATAGATACAAAACGAGGCTGCAGAATCAGAGACTTTGTTTTTCAACCATAATGACACTATGGGGCGGGATTTGAACAGGATATGAAGCTTGGCTGCGTAGAATGTCT